>OX393581.1:38826684-38913307 GCA_947652605.1 Elmis aenea
GTATTATGAAAAGTTGAAGAAAAACAAAAATGCAACAAAATGACGT
Organism: Elmis aenea; assembly: GCA_947652605.1. Lineage (NCBI taxonomy): Eukaryota > Metazoa > Arthropoda > Insecta > Coleoptera > Elmidae > Elmis > Elmis aenea. Next base: position 38,826,731 of record OX393581.1, read on the forward strand.
AATAATATACAGGGTGTTCCATTTGAAAAAATAAAGTTATTGATGTTTGAAAATTGGGAAGTTGGCACATCTATAAGAAACCCCCTGTATAATATAAATTAATTTTGATGTATTTAGACTATGACTACACCTTTTGACTTTGTATGTGCAAAATATCATTTGCCAATTATTATTCATAACGTTGTGCTCTTGACAAGTATTGTACCCTGTTTTTCTGGAAATTCAAAGATTTTTTAAGATAAATTGGCAACGTCGCAAAAAAATGAAAAAAACAAAATACTGTCATATGGAGATTTTCTTGCTGAATTCGATTATGCAAAAATATACTGGGTGTTCAATTAAAAAAAAATACCTTTAGTGACGCCCCACTTTTATGAAACCCCCTGTATACTTGAAACTAATTTTAAAACATGCACGTGTAGAAATACTATAAGTTTCATTAAAAACTTTATTTTATTAAGTTGACATTAAGGGCAATAATGGACTTTATCGCACTAATGGCGCACCCTGTATATCGCAATGTTGCGCAAATCACTACATGTACTCCAATACATTGCTTTTCCTGGCAATGGATTGTACCCAGAAACAATTAAAATGGCAAAAAATACTCGCAGTTCCTCTTTGGTTAATTTTATATCTGGCCAGTTTTTTGATAAGCAATATTCGGAACTGGCAGTAATAATTAATTCGATTAAAGTATCATCAAAAAACCGTTCAAAATATTGAACAGCAGTGACTTCATCAATATTTTCTTCTGCCATAAGATGAAATTGACTAGGTTGTATATGTATAGTTTTACCGCCACTGCTCCATATAATTTGATCTTTTTTTGATTTTTTGGTGATCTTTGGTATTTTGTTTAGGTTGGAAATAGTTGAAACTTCTTTTCTGGTCTGTTTTTTCTCTGCCGGTGCCATTAGTTGATTTCTGGATAAACAGTTTATATTCGTCCCTTCTTCTTCATCTGAATCTTCGTCTGTTAGCTCATTAACTGCAGGTGGTTCAATAAAAATATCTTGGTCACTATCATCATTTTCTAACAAATCCTTCATTTCGGCTACACTCAAAAATCTAAGTACAAATAGAGTATGTTAGTACATGCATTCTCCTAGCGTCGTCATATGACGACAATCAAATTTATAGCGAAATAACTCCCTTATAAATGTTATTATAAATAATTACATTTTATATAAAAAACACTTGACTATTATATATTCAAAATATGTAAACAAATAAAATATTTTTACCGTAATTATATTATTTAGTACTTACTTTTTTGACGACGTCATGGTTTTCGTGTTCTCTCGTAAATTGGTCACTTTTAACAATTAAATATGTTCGAAGTCTGCAACTTACTGCGATGCAATGGCTACATTTATGAAAACAATTGTTTACCTGAGTAATTAAACTTAAGCTGACAGGTTTAAAATCATCAGGTACCTGACAATACACCGTTATTACAGGACAGGTAAACGTCGTCATTTGACGACGCTAGGAGAATAAGGGTTAATAAAAACAAAAAGCTATATTTTAGTAATAAACAACTTCTTTTCTTTATGTAGTGTAATAGTGAAAAATTTTCCTCAAACAGGTAATGTAAACTGCAAAATTCTTAATAACATTGCAAAAAATAAGAACTATATTTATACGCGTACAAATTGAGTGTCAAAATTAATATTCAAGAGATTGTTTCATAGTGTATGGCCAGTAATAACGTGTTACGGTATACATACTGGCGTTGATAAAATACTGTGGCTGCCGTGTGCAATTACAATGATACTCCAACTACCCTGGGAGGTACGTACCATATTAATTAACAGAACCTATTAATCGCTCACACGATAATTCAATAATTTAATCTTAGCAGTTAGACCTTCCATCGGAGTCCAACCAACTATCCAGACAACAAATTAAATTCGCTTCACGTAGTTACATCTATTATCCCCAGTAACCGAGGACGTTTTTTTAACGTTTTTTTTTTAGTGTATGACTACGTAATGCATTAAGTGCAATTCTACGAAATGAGATAATGGAACCTCTCACCTTAGGCGTATATTATTAGTTTGAATGCGGATTTGTTAAAAACAAAGTAATGCATAATTTCTTACATTGTTCTAAGCTTCTAAGATAAATATTTAATGGTTGTGTAATAATAATGGCAGGAGTGTCTTTACTGGAATAAATTAGCCAATGTATGGCGTAATAAGCGGACGACGCTTTGATTTTAACATTGATTTCTATTTGCGGATGAGCAGGGTACGATTAGAGAAAAATATTTAATTTTTGATTCTTTACAAAAAATTTCGGAAAAATGAATTATTAATACCTTACAAATTGTAAGTTACAATAAACGTATACTCAATGAATTTGCGCAAAATTAGAAAAGATATTTTAATTTTGTACTAGAGTAAAGTGCCCTAATATGGAATAGTTACATATTATGGAATACATCAGTTTTATGACAATGAATAAGCGATATCTGTTGAAAAGTATATGTACCTATTTGTACATTGATCACACATTCCCAAATGTAAAATAGTGAAAAAATATTCACTAGAATACATAACAGATTCAAATATATTTTTGACGTGCTACTGAGTTTTTAGGCTAAATCTTTAAGTGCAAAATATTATATGCTAGGGTAAATGATATCAAATATTTTATTGCATGTTTATTTAGCATGAGCCTTTACATTTCAATTAAATAGACCAAATTTTTGATTGGGGCCATTTCATGTTTTACATATACCGATTTTTGAAATGTCACACTGATACCTAGTATGGAATACATAAAGGTGCCTTATAATGAAAATGATTATGGTCACTAAGTACAGCAATATGGGTTCAGTGTCAAAAGTGTCAGAAATGGGCAGACGAAAAATGTGCAAAATACCCAAAAAAACAATTCTATTGTCCTACCTGTAAAAAATAAATAAATTATCAACATTTAGTTCGAATGACACTTGAATTATTATTTAATTTACATAAATAACAGAGTTTTGGTTTGGTTTAAGTAATAATGCAAATCAGAAAGAAATAAAAGATTAATCTATGAGCAGTTGTTTATTTTAATGTATATTTCCTATATAATTCTATATTCCATTTATTAAGAACCCCTAGTATTCCATATTAGGTTCCCCGGGAGCTTAATATGGAATAGTACCATTTAAAAAATAGCTATATAAGAAATATCTACCGTAATATCGTACCAGAATTCGAGTAATGTGTTGCGTATTCATTACAAATTCCTTACAGTTTTTTTTGCAAAAATTTGTTGAATAAATGTGAATATTATTGCCAAATACAAAAAAGTATTCCAAATTAGGGCACTTTACTCTACTATTAAACCACCTAATGAGCAGATTATCCACAATTTTTTAGGAAAAAAGCTTTGTAATTGGTTTGAAATACGGTTTGGTGAAAATTGCTCGAATACAATTGCTCGACGGAAAATTGCTCGAAGGAAAATTGCTCGAATACAATTGCTCGAAAAACAATTGCTCGAAAAACAATTGCTCGAATGGAAAATTGCTCTGAAAGAAAATTGCTCGAAAAAAGGAAAAAATATTACATTTTTATAAATACATACCTACAAAATAATTAAATGTACTAGAAAAGTTGCTAACATTTGTTTACACTTAGAAAAATTTATTTAAATTTATTTTATTAAAGAATTTCTGCAGTTCGCGTATCGGCTTAGCTCTCATGCTTAATTCCTTTCTGCATTTCGAGTGGTACTTAAGTACTAGTGATTAAAATTGTTGCAGTTTGAGAATGCCCAGTAAATACTATTAGCAAGGAAGGCAATGAGAAGATTATTTGACGATTATATATTTTTAATTGTACAGGGTGGATACTTACTCAGCAATTTTTAATTGCAGTTGTGTTTTTTATTATTTAACTCTTGTACGTTTTTTAGTTTTTTTTTTTCTAAGAAAATCATACCTAGTAGGCTGTGAAAACAAAAAAAAAACAAGGTGTAAACCTTATAAAACTCATGTGGTACAAGTTACCAAGGTTTTCTAATTTGTTGTTGAGATAAACATTGTAAATATTTGAACTTAAGATAACAACAACATAGTCGGAATCAGCAGTAATGTAGTATATTGCCGTTGGTAACTTATACTATATGAGTTTTATAAGGTTTTACACCTTGTTTTCTTTTGTTTTTACAGCCTACTATGATTTTCTTGGAAAAAAAAACTAAAAAATAAAAAATAAATACATTGACCCTTATATATTTGGAATGAGAAAAAAATAAGGAATTTAAATAGATCATAACCAACTATCGTTCCCATTTAAAAAAAGGTAAGTTTGTATTATAACTTTTTAACGGCAAGGGTAAATTTCTTTTTTAGTGTAATCAAATTAAGCATAAAAATATCTAAAAGTAATCTTTATAAACATCTTCGATATTTACAACAATAACGGAGATATGACACATCATAAATATGACAAAAAAACACTTTTTATTCAATAACTCGAAAACCGGAAATGATAGAATATTTTTGAAAACGATTCTGAGTTTGTCTCAAAAAACTGCACATTTTTGGTAATTTAACCTTTTTTCTATCTTGACTATTAAGCGGGATACCCATGTAATCCCATTTGGACCACCCTGTACCATTCGGGACGGAAAGGTTAAGACTAGTTGTAGTTTCAGTTATTAAAAAAAAAAACAATTATTATCCTATCAAATATTCATTTTAAAATGCAGGTTTATTATCATGGCTCGCTAATTCACAGGTTAACAATAACCGCAACCTATTTTTTTTTTTAGTTCACATAGTATTTTAAATATCTTAAATATTTTAACTCTTAGATTTCCTTACGCCTTTGCATGTTTTTATTAATTAGAAAAGCTATTACTTAACATTATTTTATCCGAACCATGATCGTACACCATTTATTGATGGACATATACGAGGCACGAATGTAAATTCCATTATCATAGTGACTGCACCAAAGTAAACTTATTTATCATACATAATAGAGACAGCTTCCTCTTCCATGTGTTTAACACAAAGTGCATTGCCTGATAAGAAAATTGATAAAACACAAACATAGTTGCACGTAATGCAAGACTTTAACTATAATTTAAAACACTTCATAAAAACTTCATCCAATAAAATAATAACATTAATAAAGCGATTTGCTGTATTTTAAGTTTTTAATCATTAAATAAAAAATAAAATCATTATTTTTTTGGTAGCTGTGACCTGTGGTGCTTTTGTTTTGTTTCCCTTCTAAAAAAAATTAGGTGCATAATGTAACGCACATTAGTTTTGCATAAAAGATCAATAAAAATGTAAATAATTATTTTTGTTTAAATGTTGTGATTTATAATTTTATATTGATAACAGTATTTCCGGGGGAGAAGTCAAATATCAGTAAAACCAAACAGACTACCTATCTGCATTAATGAGTTAGTTACGATAATTTTTGAATTAGAAAGCTTAAAATTAAAACTAGTTCATATCATTTCCAAATTTAAAAAAAAAATATTGCCACTGCCTCTTGTTTACGCATGATTTCTGTTTTTATTTGATAACTATCAAGGTTGTGATCAGCTTTTTACTTTAAATAAATTGCGCGTTTTAATCTCATTTGAACAAACATGTTGTTTTTAATGCCTACTGGAATTTCACATTTTTAAGGAAGAATTATACTTACAGCTAAAACAAATTAACGTAAATGAAATAATAGAAACGTATACTATCTAGTTATGACACGAATTCACACTAAAGGCGCAAAACATTTAACTTTAAATGTATTTTTATGTAATGTTTGCAGCATTTCAACCATTTCGTTGTAGGAATGTCAGCTTTGCTGATTGTGAGTTTATTTAACCCGTAACTGCTACCTACAAATACATATGCCATAACTGCTACTGACGGGTCACTGTGACCCAATAATTAATTATGCAATAAACAAAGCAACTGTTATTCTTTATTGTTAACATGAATGTTGTTTAACATCTTCTAATATTAGTACTTACAAAAAAAACTTATTTACAATTTGAACAAATTTTGATCACATACTGCATGCAAGTAGGTAATTTACATACGGCACAGCAAGCATTTGTCTTGCGATCTTTTTTTATTGAACAAATTGCGCATCGCTTTCTTTTGGATAATTCTTGAGTTGCTACTGGATTGACTTCTTGATCCATAGGAATTCCAAGTATGTCTGCCGCAAGAGAACGCAGTTTTCGAGGAACATTCTTGTTGTAGATTCTTCGCTTCATGTGAGGTGTGTACAGCGCTATTCCCAGTTGTTTCAAAAAATTATTACGTGTGATTTTTAAGTTTTTTGAATATTGATACAAAACACGACTGTTTACCTCTGAAATATTCAAAATATTGTAAAAAATTGCCATACGCCAACGTCTTGCTCTTCGGGATGTTGAGTATGTGGCACATTTTTCGTCCAGCGTATCGACATCTTTCTTGGTGCTATTATAAAATAATATTATCTCAGGTTTTTTAGTATCTTTGTCAACAGTTAACATGATGCATGCTGGAGATCAATATGACTGACTTTCCTCGTTTCGGTACGTACGACACCAACGTTTTCGCCGCAGTAAACCCAAAATTCGATGAGTCCACTGTTGTCATCTGTTGGGAAGAAATTCTGTGGGAATCATTTTTTTACGGTACCGACGTAAGTTAAGTTTTTCTTTTTCAGTTCGTCGACTAATTCTGCAGACGTATACCAGAAATAAAAGGGACTAACCACGTAATATCTAGATATATTGATTGTATCTACTAGATACGAAAATCACCCTGAATTTATTGAGAATAAAAAACAAGGTTTATATTTCATTTAGATTTTGCAATAATACAATTCATCAATTTTGCTTTTCTCTTAATAAAAGCTCCCAACTAATCTTTTTAGAGTACTTGCAAAAAATCGTGAACTGCAATATCAATCTCCTCATTAGATGAAAATTTTCTACCTGGCACATTTCTTTTAAGTAAAAAAAAACAACAAAAATCGCACATAGCCAAGTCAGATGAGTACGGTGGATGGCTCTATAACTTGTTTTTTTCAGCCACAGAGCCGGGCCTATGCGGGGCTGCCTGCGAAAATAAATTCGGGACCGAAAAAAAACTTTCATTACTCATTAAGAATAAATGTTTTTTTAAATTAAATTATTAATTTATTATAAACTACCCGCGAGGCCGTGTGCGGTGCACACTTTGCACTCCCCTTTCGCCGCTCTGTTGTCAAAAACTGAGGACTAGAAGATGCATTATCGTGATGGAGCGTAATCTCCTTCTTCGAAACTTTACTAAATACAAGCAAAGTTTTTTCTTTGTACCATTTAGCTGCAACTGACCTCTGAGCATCTAGCTTACAATAAAACCTCTAAACAAAAAGCGCTAAGCAAAACAGCGACCAAAAATAAACAAGTTTTACTTGAATGTTAAGTCATTTTCATATCGACTTGCATAATCATTTACACAACACATTGTGAGAATTGCAAAGTTTATTTTTGTGCTATCGAAGGTTTTGGCTCTTCTGAAATTCTTGATTTTTGTGTGATAAAGTCGTCCAATGTTATTTATCTTTTCCTTTTTTCACATCAAGCAATGGTCGGCAACAAGAGATTGCATCTTAAAAGCTTCGTCTTGTAATTGCATTGATCAGGCCCGTACTCTTGATGAAAACTGCATACAGTAATTTTTGATGTCGTATGTATTATGTGATCGTAGAAAAAGTATGCTACAAAACACGAACTGTAAAGCAATCACGAACCGTGGAACAACTTTTCCACTCTTGCATAATATGCTTTTTACAACTCTTTTTATGTAATAGGTATACTATTTCATAATCCTAATTTCCTAATAAATCATAACTTCAAAATGTTTTTAAGTCGGGATGCATCGATTAATCGGTCTTCGTTCATCGGCCGATTACCGATTAATCGGCTGATTATTGACTTGCGCGTATGATTAATTGGATTCTATAATAAATCTTTTTATAAAATGTGCAGTTTAGCGTCCCTTATTATTACACCAACTTTTAGCCGTTGCCAACGCGTACATTTTTATTATATTCATTGCCAGTCACTCTGCTTAACACAGCATTGAAAAAACAACGAAACCTTTAAACTGACCCTCTCTTATAGATCTAGAGTGCCCTTAGAGATGTATGCAATAGCAATAAGTAAAAGTTGGTCTAATAATAAGGGACGCTAAACCGTGCATTCAGTGGCGTGGGAGGGTAAATAACGCCTGGGGCATAGTTTTTTTCGTCCCGCCTCGTCCGTATTTTTATTGTAGTTTGTGAGTTTCACCCCCCAGTTGCCCCCCACGCAGTGCCACTGAGTGCATTACCCACAAAATGTGTTTATTAAGACCTAATTTTAATTAACGTTTTCTTTTGATATCCGTTAAATCCATAAATCAGTTAAACAAATCATTTAAAACAAGACAGGCAAATTATATTCATTATATTATTTCAAGCCGCTTTTTCTAATTTGTAGTCGTTTAAAACTTATGTGTTTATTAGTCTTTAGTTTACTTTTTGTGATTTTCAAATCAATAAATAGCGATATTAGCAGACACGGTTTAAGCTAACATTGGAAAAATAAAGCCTTATATCTAATATTTCAACCTATTCTATTGGCAAAATTAAATTTTATGAAAACCGATTAATCGGTCAAAAAGCTGATATGGTCGATTATTAACTATCTACCGATTAATCGGTGCATCTCTACTTTCAGGGTACCTCAAATTTTCCAATACTTCTACTGTTTTAAGGAATTAATAAACCAGGTTTTAACCAACCTGACTTTGGCAATGACACTACAAATGACAGAAAATAAGGAAGTAAATAACACAAACTTGCGAAATTTGTTTTCCATGTTCTACTAATTCTATTTATTTTCATTAAATTCATTTGAACCTAATGTGAAAATATGAGAAACATCGAAGTTTATAAGTAAACACTATAAAAACTTGACACAAGTGAGATAAACAACAATTAAGATTACTTTACAAGCCTGACGTCATTACAAATATCTTAAATGGTGACGTAAGTCTGGAATAAACGTGTTCTCCTTCTGTGTCTATCAAATATGAAACTTCTTCCACTGCACATGCTATTTATAAATAATTTCTTTTGTCTATCATTTGTCATGCGAGCGTCATTTATTTAAACAGATGCATAAAATTTTAAGTTCTTTAAAAAACGAACGAAAAAAGGAGTATATAAATAAACCGTCTGTACTGATTTCGCTATTATAGATATGTCCTAAGATAGTACTCGTACCAAGGCATTTAATTATTCCACGTAAAAATAACTAATGCAACCGGTTTGATTTTGCTCGATGTTACGAATGAGGATGAATAAAATATTAGAGAATTATAGCTGCTCGTTTGCATAACTCCATTCCAGCAGTTATCTTTTTTGTTGGTAAAGTGATTTGGTGTTGAGTGCATAAGAAGAAGCAAATCATGCAAATAAGTTGAAGATGTTGAGGTGTATAATAGGTACAAGAGTTATTGTGCAGTAAAGCAGAGATATTATTTAGAGAAAGTGTTTATTGAAGTATGAGAGTGTGAATATCATTACTTGCAGTATTCAAACTCAAACCATTGTTTAATTAAGTAGACAGGTTTTAATTTACAATATTTTAAGAGAACTAATGTATATGTTTAAAACAATTACTCGCACGAGTGTTAATACTTGTAGCGAGTAGTAAAAGTAACGAGTTAATGCAAACAAACACTCTCTTCGCTTGAAGTTAACATATATTAATACAAATTATCAATTACTAATTTTAAATTTACAATTCAATGCTTCAAATATTGAAAAAGAAATAAGTTAAAAAAGCTTTTTAAAACAAGCTGTAATTAAAATGTACTTTAAAGAAGAAAATACATGGGATTATTTTAATGTATGAACTTCTCGCAACAAGCTTTTAGTAACATTTATTTTCATCTTTTAAGTACAATTTAATAAGAAATTTGTTTTTAAAAAGTGTTTTTTAACTTAAAATTTATTGTTTCCGTTTTAGTCATCTCCGCCTTATTGGCACAGCTAATCTGAAGTCTTAAATTTTGGCCCGAAATTCGTAATCTGCACCCCAGAAAACTTATAGATATCGACTTTGAGCCGAGTCATACAATATATGACAAAAATTGTCAGCCAAATTTGAGCCGCCATCTTGAATTTTGATTGTAGAAAAGTGTTAAAGTGTATTGTCATGAAAACCATGTATGCTTGCAAAATTTCAGGTTAATCAGATATGTAGAAGTGGATCAAATTTGAGATGCAATATTTGATCTAAACAAACAAACGTAAAGATGAGTAAAAGCCAAACAAAAGATAACCAGCGTTCGTTATCTTATTCAAATAATCTCACTGTTGGTTTTTTTAATAAAATTAATATACCATTTTTTTTTTATAAAAACGAATTAGATTTATTCCAGGCAGGTATGCGGCAAAAAATGTAATGACTCCCGACTTTTGACTTCCGAGTCGTTTTTTTTAATTTTGACTTTGACCCGACTCCGACTCCCGATTCCGACTCCCGACTGACACCCGTCTCCGACTCCTGACTCCGACTCCCGACTCCGATTCCCGACTCCCGACTCCGATTCCCGACTCCCGACTCCGACTCTCGACTTCGACTCCCGACCCCGACCCGATTCCGACTTCCGACCGACTCCCGACTCCAACTCCAGACTTCTACTCCCGACTCCCGACTCCGACTCCGACTTCGACTCCGACTCCCGACTCCGACTCCGACTCCGACTCCCGACTCCCGACATTCTTATTTCCGTTCTTTAAAAAATTTCGGTTGATATCGTTATTTTGTTTTCGTTTTCAATGTTTGCATCCTAAATTAATACTGAATCAAAGAGTCGGAAGTCGATAGTTTCTCCGACTCTTCCAAAGAGCCTGGAATCCTCGACTCCCGACTCTTGACTCTCGACCCCAACTCTAACTTCCCATCCCTGATTCCAGAAACTATAATGTAAAAACCAAAAGCAACTCTGAATCGCGTCTCGTTTTTCGCGTTTTTTTCCGTACTGGTTGACCAATTTTGCAAGACGTTGCAGTTTTACTAGCAAAGAATGCGCGGTTTTTATAGCTAATGCAACCGCAAAAAAGATCATTTTTAAGCATCACTTTTGTGATGTCGGAACTGTCTTTCCTGTGTTTATTTTAAATTAATTACATTACATTAAATGTTACATATCACTGTTATAACCAAGCAAATGAATTTATAATAACTGTCATTATTTATTTTGTAATTGCTTGTTAATTAGAAAGATGAACTTGTTTAATTAATATGGTGTTGTTAAGCATTTGTTAGTTTCTTTTATGGTCGTATTTAACATTAAATATTGCAGATTGTCGCAGCATAGGCGCAGCATGTTAAAACCTCTTGAGTGCCTACATAAAACTGTACGACTTACTGTGATGGTACTTTCAAGAGAATGTCGAACAAGCAATTTCTATTAGAGTGCTTTTAACAAACAAAAAAATCCAGTATCATTTGCACATGAGCAATATTCAATAGGGTTACGATTGTGCAAACTCTATTTATTAATGTAGGAGTCGATGACTGTAAAAGTTGTACATTAATTGCTTACTTGTGTTCACATACATCGAATAAGCGTTAACATTTCAACATCAATAAAAGAAAAAATGTGACCAATTCACGCACAAACTGAAGAATAGCAACTGGTGAAAATTTGTAATGTATCAACTAAAGTAGGTAACTTTCAATTAATTTCAGAGTGACAAACCTAAAAATATCTTTGACAATTTTTGATTTATTCGTGCAATTTAATTACAATTCTACTTTCGTTATTATAAAAATAATGAAGTGTTCTAGTAAAGTAACGTTAGTTAATTTGACAATTTTGTGGTTAAAAACAATTGTTTTCTGCGTCCGTCTAGAAAATCAGTTGATTCCGATCAATTTTTAGGCTGGAAAATACATCTTTACTGGCCTAGACCAGAAAGTAACTGGTTGTTTTGTTAATGAGTTGTTTTTGCCGGCCTAGACCGGAAAGTAGTTGGTTGCCATGGTGATGAGTTGTTTTCTTGCGCTGTCAAACAAGCGTCATTATACCACCAAGCGAGTTTGCACCTGTAGTTTGTTAAATTATTGTTTTAATTGTGTATGGTGACGATAGTGATTTTGGTGTCAATGGCGGACGCAGAAAAAATATTGTACGTAACATACCCGTAAAGTGTCTTTACTGGACTCGTATGCTTCAGTACTCGTCTACGGCTCGTCCCAGAACTGCCAACTCGTCCATTAAAGTAACACTTCCGGTCTTGTTACTTAAATAACTACTCCTATTATTTATCATTTTTATAACCACCATATTATTTATATGTTTAAGCTGTTATTAAATTTCATTATTAGTAAAACGTTTTCGACTCAGATTTATAAAAAAAAAAAAAAATTTAAACATTTTCTACTGTTTTATTATTCTTGAGCTTAAAAAAATACAAGGTATAGGATTTCCAAAAATAAACACAAACAGTAGGTACTGTCTGTTGCAATACCACATTTGCTTTGGGTATCGGTTTTCTGAACTTAAAAGGTTGGATGGCTTAGTAGAAGATTACCCTTGTTTACAAAGAGTTATTGTTACGTTTCTAAAAATTATTTTTAGCTTCTTTAAGAATATAAAAGCCAAACTGGCTGAGTACGGATTGGTGTCCTCCATGGTGCGTTGATGGTTTACCTTGCACCTATGCCTTTCATGCCCGGTTTCTCCGACACATCTCAAGATCGAACTTATATAAGCCCGCCTTATATTTAACACCGTCTCAAGATACCAATGCGTTGCACAGAAAACATATTCCGGAATCTGTTAGACATCTCAGCTAAGTTAGAACTCGGTTTGGCAACGTTGCAAGAAGTCGGCTCATTTTAGCGGCAGATTGAAATGGCTAATTTTCATTGGCCATTTACATCACAGCTGTTAAAACGGCTCCCTGTGACATCTTGTTGTTGCTATCAGTCACATATATAAAGTTACAGTTCGGCGTTTATTATTTTATTTTGTGTTGAAATGGCGGAAAAAAAAGAATAAAGTATACCATGGAGGAAAAACAATTATTAGTTAGCTTGGTGGAAGAAAATAAAATAAATAGATTATGTATACAGGGTGTTTGAAATTCGAGTTTAAGCATGGGGTTCTCGCTTATTATAATAGCTAGAGTATAGGTTTAAATTTGGCAAAGTTGCTAAATTTGGTGCTCGTTAATAATCCAAAGAGAAATTGGAAATATCTCAAACGGGGTCCGAGAAAATTAGGAAAAACTGGAAAGTACGATTTTTGAAAATCGTCTATAACTCCTTTGGAGTATGAAATATTTGAAATGTGTAAAAACATTGCCGAAGCAACTTTTTAAGCCGAATCGGATGGTAGTCACAAATTTTTCTTAGATGGATTCGTTTTTATTTTATGACAACCAACTTTGTTTTTGCTTATGGGCGCAAGTTTTGCTATTTACATTATCAAATAGCATTTATTTTTCTAAATCCATTGATGTATCACACATGGTATTTTACTTTTTCTTTTATTGTCAAATTTCAAAAAATACGTTTTAAACAATAACCATTATAAATCAGGTTGGCCGGTCATTGTAGTTTATGTTGTTTCCATGACAACCGATCAACAATCTAAAAGTTTTAAAGGCCTGTTAGTCCTAAAAATGAACTTTAATAACGAAGAAAAACGCGATATGCTGCCCATCACAAAAAAACAAAGTTGGTTGTCTAAAACAAAAACGAATCGACCTAGGAAAACTTTGTGACCACCATCCGATTCGGCTTAAAAAGTTGCTTGCGCAACTTTTTTACACATTTAAAATATTTCAAACTCCAAAGGAGTTATAGACGATTTTTAAAAATCGTATTTTCCAGTTTTTCCTAATTTTCTCGGATACTGTTTGAGATATTTCCAATTTCTCTTTGGATTATTAATGAGCACCAAATTTAGCAACTTTGCCAAATTTAAACCTATACTCTAGCTATTATAATACGCGAGATCCCCATGCTTAAACTCGAATTTCAAACACCTTGTATACTCCAATTGAGGCTCAATTTGATCTAAGATCACAATAACTGTCTGTTTTGTGAGGCGAAAACGCATAAAAAAACGATCGTATTCGAAATCCGTAAATGGATTTGCGCGAACAAATCGCCTTCGAGGAATTAATTACAGGGTCGTACAAGTCATCATCTGCATCATCTATCATATTTATAAAGTCAATGTCCATATTTAAACTTAAACCATAATTTAAACAAACACTTAACTACAAACAAAGCAAATACAAGATACTTTTAGGTTATGTACTCCAGCTCAAGTTCTAGTAAACAGCGACTCAAGATGTGAGCTCAGCTCAAGTCGAATATGTTCTTAAAATTGCTTGGTGCAACACTTTACACCGTTAAGGCGAACTTAAGATTCAGCTAGATCTTAAGATGTGTCGGAGAAACCGGGCATCAGTCAATTTATATCCAAAGTTTAAGATGGTTATGTGCTTACTAACTTGCTGAGCGAATAAACGGTTTTTAATAACCTGTGATATTTAAAATAATGAATAATATCACTAGCAGATTTTTATACATAGTGTCCCAAATTCAAGACTTAGCAAGACGCAAAGTTACAATTATTACGATGCTTAAGTCAAATCTAAATATAAAGTTGCCAAAGGGCTTTTACTTCATAAGTTATTCAAGGCAAGTGAAAAACTGTTTTAGTTTTTTTTTTCGGTATTTCCTTAGTTTGCAGAGATACCAAAAACTGAAAATACTTCCTCGCTTATTGGCGACGTATTCTATTATCATTTTTAGGAGTAGTATTAAAAATTCTAAACACGTTGATATAACATATTATCAGTAGTAATATAACAAGTGCATAGAAAATTATCGATAATTTTTGGTAAATATGCTTCAATTTGCATGAGTGAAGATTTGTCAAAAATTATGGATTATTTGCAATGCACGAGTTATATTTTGTCAGAAAATTTCCTTCACCTAACCTATCTGTCAAAGTATGTTGTTTAATTTAGATAAATTAAAGTATACCTTCTACTTACTGCGACCAATAAACGCATGAAAATCTGTTAATTGCGAAAAGTAAATGATCAGTGTATGATTATGTTTATTGGCCGTTTAAAGGAAATCTGAGTTTGTTATTGGTCGAAAACGCAAATTTGACAGGAGGATCAACTCCTGGCAGAGGAATGTAAAATTATTACCGTGTAATATTGCTCCTATTGGTAGTCTCTAAAAGATTTAAGATTAGTGATTGGTTAAAAACGCAAATTTGACAGGTCTAGGGAATTTGCATCCCTAAAAATTTTCATTAGAAATATAGTATAACAGTTGGATTACTTATAATTTATAATACATCAATTTTATTTTAATTTTTATCAAATTTTAAATAATTGTTATATTAGCTTAAGCTATGTAAAAAACAATAACACTTTTATATAGAGCTTTCACTTTACAAAAAACATACTAAAGATCATCACTTTGTATTTTTATTACACCTAGTTTTTTAATTATTGAGTGCTATGATTTGTATAAAATGAGTTTAATTACTATAACACAATATAACACTATAACACTGGTCGTTAAACTTAAACTATTGCTTGTGTGTGTGAAGAATCAAAGGAAATTTAAGATATTGTCAACGTACACGGGACACTAGTTTAAGTATTTAAAGATATTAGGAATTTAAAAAAATCTGTGGACGATGAAAAATTATCAAATGCTAAACAACTTAAACAAAAAGTCCAAAAACTGTCACTTATCAATTTTACTACTACATTTTGGTTTCCGTAGCAATATTTTTATTACAAAAAATTTTTCCTATTGCACCAAGAGTGTGAAACATTGTTTAATTAAGTACTGTATTTAAATGCAAAAGCTGCAAGAAATTAAAGAGTTAATAATTGTCCAAAATAAACAAAACCTCTGGTAAAATATTTAGTACTCATATCAAAAGTATATTATATAATCTATAATTTAATAACAAGCTGCCTTGATAAACATTTTTCTAGATTTTTCAATATATCCACAAAAAATTAAACGTAAGAACCTAGAACAATTTTTATTTTAGATATAAAATTTGCGTTAAAAACGCAGTTTTTTATTACTTAAGTCGACTTTTTAGTTTTTAAGACAAGCAAGATCACCATGTTAACCTAAAATTCATGACATCCTGAACACATTCATAATTTTAGATTTATTAATTTTAAAGGAAATATAGAAATTTTGATGTTTGCAATACAAGCCCACTTACCTAACTCGCAAACATCAGTTAGTAAGTAGAAAGTTAAACAGCAACAAAAGATTTGTTGTTATTAAAGATAGTATTTTTGTTTTAAAATAAAATTAATTTTGTCTGTGCCTATTATATTCTTTTTTCTTATTTATACGAGTACATGCTTTACAGTTTACAGTATTCATTTTCCTTCGACAGTAAGAAAAGAGAAATTGAAAATGAAGATGTAAACAAACCAATTTGTTGTAGAAATTAGCCCAATTATCGACTACCTTCATTGGAAGTTACAGTTTATTCAAAGTTAATAAAACTTTAGAGCGTTTAATTTATGACAACTTGACACCAAAATAAGACAAACGTACACCTGTTCTTAGAACAAGATAAATGTACACATCGTAAAAATTTGTTGATGTTTTAACATCTAATTAATATTTTACATACAAGTTTGGAATAATCTCATAAAATAAACTAGTTAATTACAATATTTGGTTGCAATAAATTCGCTTTGTTCTACATACCAGACATATTTTAATGATATTAAATAGTGCTAAGAAAAGAGAAATGTGATTAAATTTTTTACTTTCAGCTATATAATACTTCTAAAAATAAAACTAACTATTTTTGCTTTAACAAAAGATGGTATTAGGCTTAACCGTATTTTATTTAGATACAGTAGTGACTATACCCTGTATAAGTTTACTTAACAATAAAATAGAGGGAAAAAATTAAATAAAAAAAGGGCATATTTAGAAAATAAGTTTATATTAAAATGATAATTTAATTAACTTTAAGGTGGTAAATTAACAACCAAATTATTTACATTTTAAACTAAAATAGTGAAATTACTGTTCAATATAAAGGGTGTTCAGTAAGAATTCGCTATATATGTACGTTACGTTATTTTAAGAGATGAAGCTTTGGTATTCATTACTAATTATTTAGAGAATCGTAAGTCCTTTTTAAATATGTTGTTAGATTTAACATTCATTTAATTGTTTTTGAGAAATATGATTTTGTTGTACACTGCTCTCGCGATAATGCTCGATATTCGATACTTTTTATCGCCGATTACAGTGTACACGTCTTATCTTTTCGCCACCACAACAACCTTACATTTTTGTAAAGCGTGGAAAATTTCTCTATCGAATAAAGCATTAAAAAAATAACCATGCAAAGGAAAATTTTGAAGAAAAACAATATTAAGTTATATATTATTTTTCACAACGTTGTTGTATTTGACTAAACAAAATACAATCGTCATAGTTATTGAAATTTATGAACTTGTTTAATTACGTTTTTATTATTTTTCGACGAAAAGTCACTATTTTGTAAGCATTTAATTGAAACGTTCTAAACACCAACAGAAAAGCAAATTGAGAGAAAGTACATTTTTAATTTAACCCATTTGTTCCCACAAACATTTTGTTTTTTTTAAATTTTTAAATAAAACGTTTTTTATTATTAGAAATATGTCCAAACTACAAATTATGCAAGTTTTTCAAAAATATTTTCAAAAAGAAGTGAAAAAAATGCACGTACTCATATGAGTACAACGGGAACATAGCGGCGGCAAAGAAAATAAAAATTATATTATTTTTTATTAATTTATTGTTATAATTTACAATCGAAAACTGGTATTCACTATGAGACTTTATGAAAATTTCTCTTTCCAAACAGTGTGACATGGCGTTTGATACAAATGCACCTTGCTCGTTGATGACATATGCTACAGCGCAAATGTTTATCAATTATTTCTTAGGAAAATGTCCTCCTTGATCCTGTATAATACTTTTTGGGACTGTACGTGGATGTCCGGAAAGTTGAGCTTTCTCAAAGACTTAAGTGATGTCTTAATACACTTCGTATGAAATTCAGTAAATCAATATTTCTACCTGCTAATGAATTTATCCTTCAGGCGTTCACTGTTGTAATATTCAGCATATGGGTCCAGAGAATCCACCACCTTTTTTTACCTTGGATGGACACTTGATAATTATTTACAGATTTGTCTAGCAAGTCTACGTCCCCCATAGCTGTGTTATAATTGGCAAAGAGACAAGGTTGGGGCACATCAATTTTTTTCTTTTTGCTACTTAGACCAACGTTTCACTTTGGAAAGAGGATTTATACTATCATAATTTGTCATTATAGTCACAATACTATTGTCCATTGTCCTTCCACTTTACCAGAAGCAATAAATGTTCTTTGTCATATTTATATTGGAAACAACAGCGAATTTCTTTTTTCATTTGTTGCTGATCAAAAAAAGGATTTTTTTGTGCGATTAACTATAAGAGTTTTCATCAAACCATGACTGGTAAACAAGTTGTCGACAAATATTATATGGTCTGCCGGTTTTATCACTACTTTTAGTAAGTCCAATACAACTTTAGATCCTAAGGGCAAATTTAGCCCTAACAACGTAATGCCCCAGTGTACTCATATGAGTACACCAGTAAGTAACTATGAAAAAAAATCACACTATGTATTTTGTTTAATATTTGCATGAATAACTGTAAAACATACATACCTGAGTAACAAATTTCAGCAGAGAAATTAATTTATATTTTAAAACAAAGATAAAAATTAATAACAAAGTACACAGTGACAATAGCACAGTTGTAGAACAAAGTAAAGTGACGTTTTTTCCTATATAGAAGCAACATTTAGGTTTAAAATTTTAATATACTATTCCCTATTCTGTGTACTTCTAAGTGGTACTAAACATTCCCACCTATATGTAACTAATGGAACTTAAAAAAAATATTTTATGAACCGTACTCAAATGAGTACACTGGGAACAAATACTCACAAAATAATGATGTTCGTCAAAAATAATAAAACACCATTAGACAACTATGAAATATCAATTACTACAGCGATATTGTTTTGTTTAGTCAAATACAACGATTTTGTTAAAATTAATAAATAACTTTTAAACTCATTTTTCTCAAAAGTTTCCTATGTATTCTAATTTTTTTAATGCTTTATCGGATTTATAATATAGTTCTCTATCAAAATCAATAAAAAAATTATACCATGTAATTTCAAAAAAAAAGTTGACGATCGCTAGCCTGACTCATGTCATCGTAGAGAAAACATTTGAACGTCATTCGGTAGATAATTTTCCACGATTTACAAAAATAAAACGTTAATGGGGCTTTTTTTTAAATAACAAAGTTATAGGGGTGCGACAGTCAAACTGAATCGCCCTGTATAGGTAAACAACATAAAATAAGATATCATTAGATTTAACAATTATTTAATTGTAGCTAAGAATATGATTTAAATTTTTTAAATTTGTTTTTTTTATTTAACTGCCTCTTATAATTTATTAATTTTGATTAATTTGCGGTAACAGTTACTATAATGTTTCTAAATTATTTTTATTAGTTACAGTTTATCAAAGACTTGTTATTTTTTTATTTCCTTTTTGTTGTTTATTACTTAGATTGATATAATGTTCGCTGTTTACGTAGGTTAACGTAGTTAAATTATGTATCATTTAATAAACAATTTCAAAAGCATTTATATAACGCTTTTGAAAATATAGGCTGTTATTTGAAAAATCAAATTAAACTGAACAATTGCGACTGCAAATATTTTTCAAGAACCGCCAAAGCTTTATCTCTTTAAGATAAAACATAACAGAGCATGATGTATTATACTTACTGAAACATCCTGCATATAATAAATTTCGTTACATTTGTTTAAATAGCTAAATAATCATTACATATCTTCTTTTACAATTTATTGTATGTACTACTGAACAGATAATTATGTTTATTATTAAATTATTATCTAACTAATTATGCTGTGAAGTGAGACCAAATGGTGTACTTTGAGAAAAGTTGAGGACAAAGCAAGACAAACAGTTAAAAATTAAGAATGTTGTTTTCTTCTGCTGAACCAATTACACTGTAATTTTATTGAAACAAGCGAAAAGTTTTGTCTTATTAGTAAGAAATATGCTAAGAGCTGTTTACTCGTCAAAAACAGTTTTTAAAATTTAAAATCACAAAAGGATATTTGTTTTATTTTATTAACTTTAATTTCGACCAATTATATTCCAAATAATTCATTTAATGACAATAACATTGTCTTATTTGTTTTTAACATAATTTCAATAAATAATCGAAAATTTGTTTTATCTTGTAATTGAAAAACTTACATCAATTTGCTTTTATGTGTGACGTACGTACGTAGGTAAGAAATGCAGTCATATGTTTATTAATATTATATCTCAATAATAAATTAGGACTGTCAATTCCATAGTTAAAAATTCTAAAGACGGGTTGTATGTCAAAACAAAAGGAGCTCATTAACAAAGAAGTAAAATATTATGTTTAAAAGGTTTCATTGAAACCGTTTAAAGACCATCATTTTGGTCTAAAATTAGGCTGCACAGTCAATGCATAAAATGAATGGCTACATCTGCCTATTTTAAAACACCATTAGTTTTTGGTATAAATGACGAAACATAAACACAAAGTGTAATGAAAAATATACTTGCGGTTATTCAGCACAAAAAAGCTTTTAATTTTTATATAATTAATAAATATCACAATCTGGACAAAAAAATTCTTTACTTCGAAGATTTTTTATATTTTGCGTCATTCAAAAAGTTTCTGCTACAAAAAAGGAACAGTGTTTTATAATCGATTTTTGTTCTTAATAAAAGTTGACGCATGACCTAAAACTAAGTTCAAGATGAAAATAGTTCAATAAAAACTCATATACACTATATTTTGTCGATTTTAGAAATAATCGCAAAAGAAGAGTGCCCTTATTTTGGGTTACAAAATAAATTTCAAATTAAAAAATTGTTTTGACGATACATTTTCAATGTTTATTTTTTATAGTATTTTTACTAGCCAAAAAGTTTTCAACAAATAGAAAAGTTTTTTATTACCGATTTGTCGTTATCTTTTGATAAAAGTTGGTGCATGAGTTTAAACTAATTTAAAAAAAAAATCAATAACAATTTATGACCCATCATATTTTAGCGTTATAGGAATATTCGCAAGAGTAGAGTGCCCTTATTTAAAAAGTTACAAAAAAGAATAAAGGGAGAACCTCTGTTAACAATTCAAAAATAACACTAACTATAAAATATTGTTTAACGATAAACTTCTTTTCTAGCTCTTAAAATCTTGCAAATCTTTCATTCACCAACTTTATTCAAATTTCCTGTTTTTTGGGAGATTAATAAAAAAAGTTTCCTCTTGTTGCAGACTTTTTGAATAGCGCAGTACAAACGACAAGTGACAAAACTAACTTTAATGTTACCTCACCACGTAAATAACATTTATAACGTCACATTTAATTTTGTTTTAGCATGTATATGTTTACTTAATAATAATATAAAATGTAACAGCTCATGTAATAGTTGAAAATTACACGTTTTTGTTTTTGCACAACCTTTGTTTAATTGCATAAGTTGCTAACAAAAATTTATTGCATGTGGCTTATACTAACCTTGGAAATTTCATAAATTTGATTTTTGTGACTATGTTTTAAATAATAACATAACAGTACTTAAAATGTTTCATATACTGCAACTACATAATATAAGCATGCATTTTTTGTGTCATATCTACAAAGTTTTTAGATATGTTTCGTAGTGTTCATAATCTAACACAAATCAATGCGATAATACGACATTAAGGCCCGATTGCACGAAGTAATACTAGTGCTAAAATACGAGTTGAATTTGATATTCATCACTAAAAACATTTATTTACGTTTAATTTTTTTTTTACTTTTGCCGTATGTATAGGGTGGTCCAAATTCGATGGGATTGCATGAGCCTTTAAAAAAATTGTATTGCAATGAATATGATTTTAGTAGGTAGTAATCTATTAATTTAATGAGCTACTAATTTTTAAATATTTTTTCTACTCATGTATATGAAAGTTGTCATTTTCTCACTTCTTACCCTACATGAAAGTTTTAGTTTCGTCTCTAGTGGCGAAAATTAATGTTATAGTCATTTAATTAAAAAGTCTAAAAATTTTAGGTAGGTAATCATTTTTACATAATTAGATTCGTCTTTAAATTATGATTTAACTGGTGTTCATCTCTGTTAAAATAATTTACAGCAGGATGATAACGATCAGGGTACCTTTCGGTATACAAAACGCATTCTGCATCAGCATTTTTTCTGCATTCACCAAATATTAATAGCACATTCACTTGTTCTGTACGAGTGCGAAAGTAACGTTCCAATTTGCAGCACCAATATTTTTAATAATAAATTTTAAATTTATGATGAGTTTTAATTTAATGACTGTGTAATAATTTTTCCTCCACCGCAATGACATACAAACACGTAAACAAGCATTTGTTTGTTTCCACAGCGATCTTCCATAACACCTTTGTTTTTGTTTTGAATGATTTGTTTTGTTGCAGTTATGCACAGTGTACTGCGATTAATAGGATCTCTTAAAACAATAATATGAGGTTTTTGAAGCAGACTCTTAATAAAAATATAAGTTATTGGGATCGATGGATTCGTTAGAAGATGCTCCATTTAAATAACCGCTAGTACCACCATAGTTCCATTTAAAAAAATTGACTTTTTCCTCCGCAACCTTCAAAGCCGATTAAAGCAATCTAAATGGTAATGAAAATTTACAAAAACGTTTTTTGGACAATTTTTAACATAATAAAATTCAATGTACGGCACACTTATTAAATAATTTCAAAAATTATTTGGGGTTATGAAAATTAACCAAAATAGTGCAGTTGTATCCAAAATCGCTCCCTCTTTCCAAAAATGTAAAAATATACAATAACAAAGTTGGGGTCATTTCCGGCGAAACCGGAAGTGGAACATTTGTGTGCATGTGCTCAAAAAGCCCGTTTTTTGCACATAATATATATGTCTAAAATTTCATTTCTTTAAAATCAAATCTAAAGAAAAAAAAGGGGGTGTACCACACTTCATTTACACCCGGTATAAAAAAAATTAAATGTTTTTAATGTACAGATTTAGAATATTAAAAAAAAGAGCGTCTAAAGTAGTACTAGACAATATATTTCTTTTTTTTTGTCACACACATTTGCTACATCAAAATGTTTTGTTCGGCGAAAAAAAAACAATTTTTCTATTTTTATTCTATAGAAAAAACTCAAAATTTCTCGAGAAATGAGAAATCAAAAAAATTACCATTTCTCGAGAATTTCTCGAGAAGAAACACTAATGAGAACTCGGTCTGAAAGAGACCCAGGTCCCGACTGTTTGCAAAAATTTTTGAGTCTAGCTGGTGTTCTAATTTTCTCTTTTTTTTTGAGTTGCGATATAAATTTTAATTTTTTTTTTCAGTTGAATTTAATTCACGTTTATGTTTTGTGACTTCATGCAATTCAGTTTCATAAAACTGTTGTTTATTTGTGAGTTGTGTATTTGAAAATGTCAAACTTATTTTGGATCAGATTTAAGAGCAACCAAAGTATTTTCGCCAATTAATTTTTGACGGACTCAACATTGAGGTTTTAAAAAATGTTATTCTGGAATTATTTATTTGTTTTTAGTGTACATACTACGAAATTAGTAAACTGTATTGATTCATAGCACTCCCAGTTTTACATAATACCAAATTAGCAATATCGTAATGTTAAATTTAAATGTTTTCTTAAAAAATTATATCATCATGAATCACACTGACGCACTGCGTGGGTGGAGTAAACTATTTGATAACATTCAAAGTCGTGCATTTAACCTTGTTAAAAAGAAACAATAACATGTCGGAAACACATCGTTACTCACTTTAAGACAGTGCACATTGCTTATTATTACAAGTTTATTAACTAACTTCATGAAAAAATACTAAATTGTTTTAAAAGACTGGGGGGTAGGGATAGACCGCCGCGCGCGCGTATTCAAGAATTTCCGTCCGAGATTCGCGGCTGTCTACCCACATACAGCTCAACTGCACAGTTTGCCGACAATAGGTGAGTGAAACACCTGCGATAGAGGAGGTGCGTGCCCAAAAATTATAAAAGCATGTTAGTGTGATACAACGAGAAGCGACGCCTACTGCAAATTGTTCCGGTGCATCATTTTGTGACGCTGTTTTGTGATACTTCAACCGTGCAGGATATTTTTTTAATATCAGTGTTAATTACAATAAATATTTGTTCGAATTGATAATGGTAATTATTATTAACAACATTTGGACCGTTTAAGGATATTGTACAAGTCTGTCGAATAATAGGGTAAGAACTTTTTTTTAAATAAATATAATTTAGTTTAAACAATAGGAGTACATAAAAAATATGAAGAACAATTATATGTATGTACTGTATTATGCCCCATTTGTTTATTATTTTATATTGTTTACCAAAATTTTTGTAGTAAGTGTCTCGGTAAAAACATTTCAGCTCTGTAACTTTTTTATTATAAATGATAGAGCCATGGTTTTAAATGCTTTGACTTGTATCTGTTGCTTAATAACTTTTTGTAGAGTGGTTTTTGATTCAATTCACTATTGTAAAGTAGTACAAAATAGTAAAAACGACAGTTAATGTACCTATACATCAGGTGATGGGGAATTTCAAAGGGTTTCAAATTACAATTCCAATTAAATTTAAAAAAAGTTTACCTTAAAGGCGGTTCGTTTTATGCAAAATCGTATTTAACAATAAAAAAAAAAGGATTTGCAATCTTCTAAATATTTTGAATTAACACCAATGCTTTATCTCTTGCTATAAAAATATTTTACTTTTGGGAGTATTTTATTGCGAAATATTGTACAGGGTGGTCTATTTTCGATGCCCATACAGGGAGGGTATTTCGGTTATTATCAGAGATAGAAAAAAAAAACACGTACGTATTCTGTTTTTTTTTTCGAGAGGAATTCATTGCCGTAAACAGATTTTTAATATCTTTTTTAATTTTCGAAATATACACCTAACATTCTTATTTTAAATGCAACCATGAGCAAATTATATATTTTTGAAAAGGGCAAAAAGTAAGCTTTCGATTTATGTCAAAGCCAACCATGGTTGCCATTTAAAATAAGCAAGTTAGGTGTAATATATCAATATTTATATGAGTAAAAAAAAAAATTAATATTGCTATCTTATTAAGGACAAAAAACCATGCAAAAATTGTCTTTAAAGTTATTCTCCCTCTTTTTGTTTAAGCGAGATATTGAACATTTTTAAAAATTGCCTAAAATCGGTTTTAGGCTGTATTTCTAGAATTAAAAAAGATATCAAAAATCTGTTTACAGCAATAAATTCCTCTCGAAAAAAGAAATCGAGACTACGTACTTGTTTTTTTTTCTATCTCTGATAATAACAGATATACTCTGTATGTGCATCGAAAATAGGCCACCCTGTACATCAAAACAAATTTAAAAATCTTAAAATTGTAGTATAGAAGTCGTTTTTTAAATATACAGGGTGTATGTTTTAACAAAAAGGACACGAGGATCTCAGAAATCGTTAGAGATAGAAGGATGGTTACATATTCTTAACCAAAATGTTTGATTTTACTGCTTAGTAAAACTATTAGTGCAGTTCCTGAAATACGCTGAAAACACTTAAACTTAAAATATTGCTACAATTCTCTTAAAATCAACGTTTAAAAATAAAAATTTCGTCTCTGTAGGCCTTAATCTTATAACGTTGTTACATAAGAAAAATTAAGGGAAAATCATCTAAAATTTACGAAGAAATTCTACAGTACAACTAAAAAATATTTGACAGGATATTTCAGGAACTGCACACAATTTGAACATTTCTAGTTTATATTCTCATCAAGTAACTAAAACACTTCTTTTCAAATTTAACCAATCTTCTATCTCTAATGGTTTCCGAGATTTCCTTGTTCTTTATTATTTGGGTAAGATTTGCTTACATTGATTGCTTGGTTATTGTTCGTAATTTTAATTAAAGTGAAATGGAAAATTATTGCATTTTTTAGGTGAGATTTTATTGGGGTGGTTAGTCTTTTAGTCTGATTATCTTTAATTAAATTTAAAAATTTGAGTTAGTTTTTATAAAAAAATTTTAGGTTTGTTTGTTTAGTAAAAAAACTTTTATGTTTAGTTGAAAACTATTACTAGCCTTTGTACACAGAGAGTTTTCTTGTGAAGGGAAATATTATTCATAAAATATTCAAATTATTTTATTTATTGATCCTATTTTAAATGTGACGAAACTTTCTTTAAATTGCTCTGTATACCTAAAAGTGCTGCGATATATGTATTTGAAACTATAGCGCTTTTCCTGAACACGTTATGTATACACTATACAGGGTGGTGCTTTTTTCGATGCTCACCATTGCTATCTTGGAAACGGTAAGAGATACAAGGTCGGTTAAATTAGAGAAAAGTTGCACATTTTTATAGCCATTGAGAATCTGAAAAGATATCCTGGATATTTTGATTCGTTTTTGATTTATTACAAAAAAACTGAAAAATGTGATTTTAGAAAAATATTATTATCTTCCCTACCATTGGTGCTATTTCATTTAAACTTGGTAACTGTATGTTTTTGACCGTCCTGGGTTTGATGGCGTCAACAGAAATTTTCTAAGCCTTCTAGATTTCAAGTTGCGATAGTCAACTTTTTTATTTCTTATGGCCGCCATATTGGATTTTCACACCATCAGACAGACAAAAAAATTAGCTTTTCAGATTGGTAACCAACATACCTTTTTTCTTTCAAAAAACTTGTTGAAATTTGAAAATTTGTATAAATAATCTATAAAACCGTGAATGTTCTGAAAAACAATTGAAATTATAATATAAATAAAAGTGACACAACATTTTATAGGTCTAATAAAATAACGAAATGGCAATAAATTTAAAACACCAGATAAATAATTATTTAAATTATTTAAAGTGCGCGCCGTTATGTACGTTAGTTCTCAAATTCATTTCGTCCACTGCCTTTAGGATAGTTTGTCTCGAAATAGTCGAAAGCATTTTTGATTTTACGACGAAGAAGTTTAATATTTCCATTAGGGTTGCATAAACAACATCAATGTAAAAGTAATCCATAGGCGTTAAACATGGCGATCGCGGATGCCAATGAACAGGACCAAACGTACCAAGTCATGAATTTTGAAAGCGTACATCTAAATTAATATCCTTTTACAATGCGGCCGTTGTGAGGACCAGCTCCATCTTGCTGAAACTACTGATGATTTTGAATTGTTAATAATGGCAATTCGCCTAACATAGCTTCTAAATATGTTTCCAAAAATCTTCATTTCGTTATCATTAGACCAATTAAATGTTCTGTAGCTTTTATTTATCTCATAGTTTCAATTGTTTTTCAGAGCATTCTCGATTTTATGAATTATTTACACAAATTTTAAAATTTCAACAAGTTTTTTGAAAGAAACAAGGTATGTTGGTTACCAATCTGAAAAGCTAATTTTTTTGTCTGTCTGATGGTGTAAAAATCCAATATGGCGGCCATAAGAAATAAAAAAGTTGACTATCGCAACTTGAAATCTAGAAGGCTTAGAAAATTTCTGTTGACGCCATCAAACCCAGAACGGTCAAAAATATAACGTTACCAAGTTTAAATGAAATAGCGTCAATGGTAGGGAAGATAATAATATTTTTCTAAAATCACGTTTTTCAGTTTTTTTGTAATAAATCAAAAACGAATCAAAATATCCAGGATTTCTTTTTAGATTCTCAATGGCCATAAAAATGTGCAACTTTTCTCTAATTTAACCGACCTTGTATCTCTTACTGTTTCCAAGATAGCAATGGTGAGCATCGAAAAAAGCACCACCCTGTATAGGTAAACAAGATAAAATAAGACAAACTGCCAATGTAAATTCTTCACGATTTGCATAATAAAGCAAATATTTCCATATTCGTATAGATTTGCCCAACTCATTTTGCATTCGATATTTTCAAAAGAAATCAAAGCCTTTTAGCCGATTATTGAAAACTCTGCAAAACGTATCACATTAAATTGCTACTAATACTAAAGAATTTTTCTTTGTTTATAATTAGATTTTTATTTATTATAATATTTATTTTAAAGCTTGACGTAATATTTATCTCTGATGTCAACAAACTATTTTATTGGCTAGTAAATATCGTTTATCTGTAGACACGGTCGAGTAAACAATTAAACAATTAATCTCTGGGTTTTTTATATGTCTAAACAATTTTGAAAATTAATTGTTTCACATTCAATTGTTAATTTAAGCGTAACAGATAATTTACGTGAGCTGCTTTCAAGCCTAAAGAAGTATTAAACGTCATTTACAATCACAATCTCCAAATAGTCCACAAAAACAATATTAAATTATACCTAAAAGAGTTATCTATAGATCATTTATATTATGAATGGTTGGTTAATATAATTTCAAGTGTTTTTAGTAAAATTATTGCAAATCTGTTTGTTCTACGTTTTATGTTTTGTGTTGTTACCAACCATATTTTAATTAATTTTTTAATTGGAATTTTATAAACCCGACAGTATATTTAGGCACGTTGTAATTTAAAAAAAAAGACTGCTCGTGACTGTAATAAATAAGCCGATGTAATATTGAAGGTACTTTTTTAGCAAAGTATGTTTTTAATTTAATCATTTGAATATTAATTGATTTATAACTCCTAATGATTTATTACTAATGGTGTGGGTTCATTTTTATCCATATACCAGATGGAGTAAATTATTAAAATTGTTTTAAAATGCATTTCTCTGTGTAATCGTAAACTTTAATTTTAATGACTTTTATTAGTTAGGTCTAAATAGTTTCGCAAAATGTTGGAAATATGATAGTACGTAAAAAATTGGTTGGTGAATAACATATTGTGACTTTTTTTATTTGTGGGTTGATGAATTTGAAATTTAAAAAAGTACCAAAACTGCTGATATGGATCAATATAAAAAAAACTGTACTGTACAGGGTGGGGTGGACAAGCTCAAACGGGGTATTTTTTTGAGGAAAAAAAAAGCCTGTAAATTTAGATTTCTTATATCTCTTTCCATTTGGGTATCTACTAAAGTCGGAAAATAAATGAAATCATCATTTTTGAAAATTTACTATAACTTTTATATTTATTGAAATAGAACTAAATATTATGAACGTATTTTATAAACATTATTATGGTTAATTTTTTTAGGGATTTCAACTTCCGTTATATGAAGTAAACTTGTATTTATTTAATGAAAACCATTGTTGCCAATAATTTTATGTGAAAGAACAGGTTTCTGGCCTTTGAAAAACATGCATTTTCATATATTTGTTGCAAAGAATAACTAAGGTATGGCTAATTTTGTGAAAAAATTATAAGCAAAGTTTGTCATGATTTCGTAAACTAGTGATGTTTGCAATTAATAAAGAACTGTGCAGAGTGAACCAAATTCGATGGGATTGTATCTTGCTTAATATTTAAGATAGAGAAACTGTTCAATTACCAAAAGAATGTACCTATTCTTTGAGGCAAGCCCAGAACAGTTTTCAGTTATTAGCGAAAAACTGTCTTTTTGTCTTTTTAATAATGTGACATATCCCCGTTATTGTTGTAAACATCAAAAAAATTATGAGTTTGTTTTTTTCGAGAAACCAACCAAAAATCCAAAACAAATCAATAATTAATTAGAATTATCTATTTTACACAGTTTCTATTGCAAAGAATGTAGCATTTCAACATTTAAACTTTTGATTAGTTGTAGATGTGTCCATAAATATATGATAACAAATTTGCTTAAAAGACTATCGAATTACACAACAATACTTTAAAATTCTAATAAATGAGACCGCACAAATAGTTACTATCATTTGACATTTAATTGGTTGTTTTCTGTTTTTATTTTCATAGATAGCTTGATAAGTGATGGGTAAAATACGATTTTTCTTAATTTTTTTCGCTATTATTAAATGTAGCCATCATTATAGCAATTACTACAAAGACTACACAACAATAAAATGAAATTCTAATAAATGATACCACAGACAAATAGTAACTGTCATTTGACATTTAATTAGTGGTTTTTATTTTTTATTTTCATAGATAGCTTGATAAGTGATGGGTAAAATACGATTTTTCTTCATTTTGTGACATTTATAAAAATAGATATGGCAAGTAATATCTCATTTAAAAGAGAAAAAAAAAGCAGATTTAACTATTTCATAGCCAACTTCGCGGCCCATGAAAAAAAAATGAAATTAGGGGTAATATCTCAGAAATGGTAGGTGTTAAAAATAATCTAAAAGAACAGTTACATTCTCCATTAAAAAGTATCTTAAGAAAGTACAAATAAAATTGTTCTAACGTTTAAGACAAAACAGTTTGAGAAAAAAAAGAAATTCGACATTTTCATATTTTATGCTATAACATCTGAAGAACGAGGAATTTTGTACTTTTAAAAATCGATTGTGGTTCCTCTCATACTAAGGAATAATTCATCTAATTTAAACAAACCTGTATCTCTTATATTAAGCGAGATCCCCTTGCTGGAAATGTAATCTGGGACACCCTGTATAAGGGTTAATGTAGTTATTTTCAATAATACGAAAGTTGCAAAGGCTTTTATTTTTTTTAAAGATCATTAAAACAAAAAGTAGGCTGTGAAAATATAAAAACAAAACAAAACGTTAACAATCGATAAGCAACAATGTAGTTAGAATCAGCATTAATGTAAGAAAATTTGAATACGATTTAATTGTGACAAAAAACTAAAATGTTTTTATGGAAAAGTAACTTTAATCTCCTTTTTTCAAATAAATAGCTCGGCCAATACAAATGTAACTTTATGATACTAAATGCACAAGCTTCTGTGTTTATTAAGCATAAACACTTTTTGGAGTGACTGCAACGAAATAAAAGTCTGATTTAAATTGCAATTTTATTATACGAATGTTTTTTTTGTTGCAAATAACGATGACTTTGTTGATTTATTTCGGATGTTCATCAATTTTGTATGTAAATATGATTTTAGTTGTATTTACAAACATAACAAACCGCTTTTACTTAACCTTATCCCTTTACGACAAATTGTTTTTTTTTTTTTTTTTAGTAATTTTTTTAACAAACGCCAAGCAAAATTAATTCCTTATTCTCTCAATTGTTATATCCTCTATAATCACAATTCAGCAATTAAATAGCATTATAATGGGTAAAACAGTTCAACAGTTGATTGTTATGAAAGTTATGGCTAATAGCTAGTTAGCACTATCTTGAGCTTATAAACGATTAATTAGGACGAGTTTAATAGATTTAGACATAACGTTTTTTATGTATGACCCATTAGGTCAATTTTGGACATAAACATTTCCTACATGCATCGTATTAAGGTCATATTTACATTAAACAGCAGCTGCTAGATTAATTTTTTATGCATTTTAGAAAATATGGTTCAACATCTGTAGTTGTATATTCTATATGATGATGTTATGGGAAACGGCAATGACAAATTATACGTGAAATTTGTTCTAGAAACAACAAAATCAGCGATTTGGCGCGACAAGTTTGTTTCTTTTTCGTCATAATTGAGGATTCTTAGCAAGTTAAAAAGTTCATTTCGTAACAAAAGTTCTAGCTACTGTTGATGAAGCTGTACCTACATGATTTATTTAAAAAAATTAATATGTGGCTTCTACGAAGGCTAACGTGTTTTAAAATTTTCTCACACTCGAAATAACAAAGTTTATTATTTCCTTAAATAGAAATTAGTTTAAATTATATGAGAAAAGTTTTTGAGACCTTGAAAGTCGTAGAAACGAGTCGCTTTGAAGCAATTTAAAAATTACTTAAAATTTATATTTTTTACTACATTCTTTTTGTTGAAGCAGTAAATAATATCCAGTGTTTTTTTTTTAACAAAACATTAAGGTGGTCATTATGTGTACACTTATTGTGTTTCTAGCTGCTGCTATAATTTAGAAAAATAAAATAAAACTCGGTCATGTTAGAAAAGCAAACTGGTTGAGGAATATTACAAAATAATTTATATTTTATAATGCAATCTAATTAATTTTTAACAAGTTATGTAAAAATGTAACCCATTTTTGTTGAATTTTTTAAAGTATTTAAAATAAACTTTTTACGACTAATATATACAAAGTTCGCTGTTTTAAATTGTGTATAGCAATTGTTTAAAAAAAAATTAAGTATCTTATGACCTAATGGAACTAAATTTGTTTCTGAACATTTTGTATATAATTTACCTCATTTTTGTTTTTATTTTTAATCGTATTACCAAATTCTTGGTATTTTTGTGCATTTTATGTGATATTTATTTTACTTTATCGGTTTAAGAAAATAAATTTAAACGACAAATTAAAAAAAAGATTCTCAAATCACAGTAAACAAGCAAAATATAAAGTGGTTATTGTATTAATAATAACATGTATTCTAAACAGTTTTTGTAAAATTATCTAGGATGAAGATGTTCAAATAACTAATATACAGGGTAGGGTGGTGCTTTTTTCGATGCTCACCATTAATATCTTGGAAACGGTAACAAATACAAGGTCGGTTAAATTAGAGAAAAGTTGCACATTTTTATGGCGATTAAGAATCTGAAAAGAAATCCTGGATATTTTGATTCGTTTTTGATTTATTACAAAAAAACTGAAAAATGTGATTTTCTGATTTTAGAAAGATATTATTATCTTCCCTACCATTGACGCTATTTCATTTAAACTTGGTAACTTTATGTTTTTGACCGTCCTGGGTTTGATGACGTCAACAGAAATTTTCTAAGCCTTTTAGATTTCAAGTTGCGATAGTAAACTTTTTTATTTCTTGTGGCCGTCATATTGGATTTTTACACCATCAGACAGACAAAAAAATTAGCTTTTCAGATTGGTAACGAACATACTTTTTTTTCTTTCAAATAACTTGTTGAAATTTTAAAATTTGTGTAAATAATTCATAAAATCGAGAATGCTCTGAAAAACAATTTCGAAAAAAGCACCTAATATAAAAAATAATAATATAAAATAAACAATATTTGGATGTGATTTAGAATGAATGGTTGTACATAAAACTTCGAATGGAACCATAATTTTTAATCTACAAATATTTTTTGTGTTACCTGTCATTTACGTTATTTATATATTATTTTTCTGCTTTTAGCAGTATGAGACATTTAAATTGTTTATTATTATACCACATAAACAATAAAATGTCAACTATAAAATGGTCAAAGTATGTTCAAAGAACTTCATAACTCGTAAAGATTTTTGAAACTCGATTTCAATGTGAGCACAGCGAAAGCAAATTATTTAAAAAATGACAAAGGTATATAATTTTTTGTTATCTTTTTTACCGAACCTATTGCTTTTAATTAAATTCATTGAAATACACTTTTGATGTAATTTGATCTACTCACTTCAAACCCATTAATGGCTATTATAAAAACAACTTGATGAAAATTTTGCCAAATTAAACATAAAAATGCTGTGGAAAACGAAACTGATTTGCTATCTATATTCGTATAGCATGTCATCAACATTAATTATACACTGAAAACACACGAATCGACATGTTAACCCAAAGGAATTTACCGGTACTACGGTACAGTAAGTTTACACGTATGTGCGTATTTTTAATTGTAAATGCTAGTAAAACTGTAAATTAAGGGCGCTGTAGTCGCCTTCGACTTTCACAGTGATTCTGTATTGTTTTTAAGTGACTTTCCAAAGCGTGTTATTTTCGAAAAAGCTTTTCTCGTTTCTTAAATTGTTTAAAAAAATAACAACGGCAAGTATTTCTTCACCACATGTTGAGAAAACAAATGCTGTTAAATCGCGTGCAATTAACATGTTTTTTAAACAAACTTTGAATTGTTGTACTTTTAGGAATTTCTAAATATGGTTTTATTTATGCAGTAAAATTTTGTTTTACAAATGCTTGACTTTACGGCCACTTATATTTGCGCGTTTTTAAGGAAAAATTACTTTAAAATCACTATTATTTTAGAAATAGAATGTTACTGACCAGATGGGAAGCTTTAGTGACATATATTTTGCATTTTAATCTTGATGATCTGTATTCAGCGCGTCCATCCAATGTATTATGTAAAATAATGCTAATTTAAAATAACAATAAAACTATTTTTGCTAACTAAATTCATGAATAAGCAATTTGTTACCACAGACAAACCAACCATGATTCATATTGTTTAATCGTACTTATAACAAATTTGACTAAACCCACATTGTTGTACAAAAATTATGGATACCGCTACTTCGCACCATATTCTCACACTAAATTTTATGAATTATTATACATAACTGACCTGAATTACACTGTCTAAATGAGAAAAGCGGGTAAAGTTGCTGGAAACATGTTTTTAACTGACTTAGACCTTAATAAAGCTATTTTGTTGTGTAAAATGGTGTTGAAAAAAAGTATTATGACCTAGGTGGAAAGTGCACAATTATTAGATTAGGTAAAGTAAGAATCAAAACCTATGAACTAATTTTAAAATAGGATATAAGTTTATCTATATGTAAATTAAAAAATCTAATATACGCATTAAATACATAAGACAATATAAATAGCTTTTTTAGTATATGTACTAGTAAATTTGATATTTTAAGTGAGTGCAGATCAAACCAATTATCAAGAATAGATAGATTTTGTTAGACTTTAATATTGCCTGCATCTAATTTTCTGCATGTTATATTTTTTATAGATATATGTATAAATGTTGCTTTTGAAATAGTATGTTACATAATAAGAGTTGTAAGAAGCATATTACGCACGAGCGGATAGCTGCGCACGGAGCCGCGTAGCGGCGAGTGCGGATATCCACGAGTGCTTAATTGCTTTAGAACTCGTGTTATGTAGCATACATTTTCTTCGATCACATAATAGTAACTTACGAGTTTAACGGCTTTTTGGCTAATATACGCATGTAATTGTCTTTTCAATTTTGACGTAAGTCTTCTTTGACAATTCTAGACAAGTGTGCGTGTTGCTTACCGTGAGTAAGGACTCACTTACTATGCATGAAGGAAGAAGTGTTTGGCGTGAGTCTACTTTAATCATTTTTAAAAGAAACTGTGCTTTTTGCTTACCGTGCGTAAGGACCCACTTACTATGCATGCAGGCTGTACGGTAAGAGTCATTTACAAAAGTGGTAAAAAAACAATATTAATTGCTACAATGACATATACTTGTAGTAAATACGGCATATAATATTTAAATTAAAGAAATATGCTAATGGTCTTTGACCAAAATTATTTTGTATTAATGCTATAACTTAATACAAAATAAGGTTTTGAAGTTTGCATCGTGTCGTACACCCTCATCAAAGGATGTAAAATATGATGATAGTTTCAAAACTAAACGTAATCTTTGTGGGTTCGCTGAAAAAAAATATTCAAAAATTAAATCTCGCTTAAAAAGTATCTCGTTTAACCAAATTTTGAATTTCAAATTTTAATTCTCTCAAAAATTAATTACGTGTAGAACGATTCTAATTTTCTAAATAATCATATGAGCGATAGTAAAACTAAACTGCTTTTAGTAGCTTGCAAATTAAATTGAAACCCTAGACTAGACCGCACCATTAAATTATGAAAGATAAATATTTTGTGAGGAACAAAACCCTAAGCTATTTTTAGATACCAAATAAGCCAGATTAGGGTAGGAAGCTACCTGTGCCGGCACAAGCTACTTTGTGGTACATAAACCAGGTAAACATAATTCTCATTGACAAAAAATGACAAGAACAGACACATCTAGACCTTCCAGAAACATTAAATCAAACTGACGACTTTAAAACTTTCTCCGGTGCATGAATTTTAAAGAAAAGCTTGCTACAAATAGCTTCATCGTCTACTGCGTTTAAAGCTATAACTGTTCAGTACTTGAAGTTAATTTCATATTATATACCTATAATTACCAAGTGCATCACTCTGTGGGTAATTTTAGCTTAATATGTTGAAGTTTTATGTGTATTTTTCCTCTTTTGTCACAACGATATAACAAAATTACTGCGGTTATTTTAACTCAGCGTTGTTATACCTAATTATATTTTTGTACGACATTAATGTGTTTCAGTAAAATTTTTTCAAAATTATTTTTCTTGCTGTCTTATCGCCCTGTTACTATTTTGATAATATTTTTTTTTAAAGTTGTATCTATAAATAGAAACTATACATTAATTACTTTAATATAGTGGAGTAATGATAACTCAAATTACATTTGCAATTTGAGCCTCTCTAACTAAAGATTACCATGATTTTAGTTGGAGAGGTCATTGATTAGATACAACACCTTACTTTTTTAATATTCGCAATCTAATTTTTTGTCCAGCTTTATAGTATTATATTAATGCAGGATATTCAACATTTATTATGCAAAATGCTGTTTTATACTATTGGATTCATAAAAATTTATAAATTATAAATTTGTAGACCGATACACGTAAAGAAAGAGGTGGCCTATTCAGTGTAACATATTTAAATACATGGAACTAAGGCGAGAGTTATTTGGTGGCGTTATCAAGCACTTTATCTGGTGCTTAAAAACGAAGAAAATACCAAATCGCGTTAAAAATAATAACTATCTGTAACAAGTGGTATATCCCAAACACTATGATAAAAACTGGTCTTGGTTAAGGAATTTCGTATATGAGTACCCTTTTCCAATTAAAAAACGATAAATAACAGAATTAGTCACTCAAACCTTATGAGATTAGCGGCGTTCTCTTTTATTTACCACAAAATTTCCTTAAATCGAAACATGTAAGTTTCATTTAAATTAAATAACAATCATTTCGTTCTCACATCAAAATTAAATAATTACAAAATTACTCGCATGCCACCACATGATTTAAGTTTCTGGCAAAAAATTCCATTAACTAAAATTGTTTGAATAACTCTGTTGATGACTTAAGAAAATAATTAACGCGTCTTAGCAAAAATATTTTTGAAATTACGTTACTTCTGCGTCGTAAATTTTGCTTTTTATATCTAAATCAGAAAAATATTTTAAACGTGCTTTATTAGAGATTAAATCATGAGTTTCATTGCTATATTTCATAATTTATTAGTTTACTTATCGATGTCAAGTTCAACCTGCATATTCAACGTATTGCGACATTTTTGTAATAAGAAAATAAAATATATCGCTAGATAAGTCGACCAACATTATAATATCTAGAAGGTCACTACAATATTTGCATATATTAGCACCTAACATCCACCTAAAGCGTTAATTTCATTAACAGTTTAATTTGAAAATGATTTCTGCCCATAAAAAAATTTACGGCCAGAATAGTCACATCAAGCTAAAACTTTTAGATTGTATTTCGTTTAAATTGTTTCACATTTAAACGCGACAGTTGTTCAAGAGAAATATTTTTTGCAAGTTAACAAGTAATAAATTGGGACATGGTTTTATATATTTTTTTAATCTAAAACAACTGCAATATAAATGTATTTTTATTTGTTACTTTGATTAATTTTTTTAGGCAAAAGCACAGAGTTTTGATTAAAACTTGAATAATAAACAGTATTATGCTTTAGGGATTTTTAATGCTAGTATTTGAGCAAACTAGGTACCCATCTACAACCTGGATATTAAGAAAAAGTTTATACAACAAAAAAAAAACTAAAACCATTTGTTGACGTTGCATAGTCGAAAACACTTATTAGAATAGGCAGGAGTATGAAAAGCCCTTGTATTTAAAAATATATAAAAAGTTATGACCTAATTTTTAGCGTTTTAAGTCGTAACTTTTAAAAAATTTAAAACTTCCCTGCAACTTTAAAATTTTAGCACGTGCGAACCAATAAAAATTTTATTTTGAATTTTACTATTGTGCATTGGTCGAAACTGTTACGTTTTAATATTATAAACTGCGTCCTGGACAAATTTAATCAATTTTTGTACTGTTAAAAACGGGTTTGGAGCAGTCCAAGTTTTTAATTGCTCTGCTCCAGCTCCGCTCCGGCATCAAAATGTCTGTTCCAACTCCGCTCCAGCTTCGCTCCATGCTCCAAGTATTGTTAACATAAAAAAAAAAGAAGTTTTTTGATTTAAAAAATGGTTTTTAAAAACAGAGTTTTAATTTTATCAGATATGTAGAAGTTGGCCAAAAATAACAATATTTGACCCTAACAAACAAGTGAAGTTAAATAAATGTTTAAAAAAACAAATTATTGATCTTCAAACGTTGAAAAAAAGAACAAAGTACTTGTTTTTTTTAATTGTACATAATAAACTGGAGCAGTGGAGCAATCAAAACTATTTGTTCCGGACTCCTGCTCCGGGCAAAAACCCATTGCTCCACTGCTCCGAGCTCCAGCTCCGTGCTCCGCTCCAAACCCCTGGTTAAAAAGATCACATTTAATTTCGTTAACTAATTTCAAAATATACCTACTGTTAAAGTTTTAAAAACCTTAAAAAATGCTCTACTTTTTTTGGAACTTGGCGCCTAATTAATCTGGAAATTTAATTTTAATCGTGCTAAAATATAAATTTGTTTCGTTAAATACCCACAACTGATTTTCCGGAAACGGCGCGTATGTAATAAACAACCGTGATATATGATTAAAGTTAACTCTATTTTCGAGCAGCATTCAAACACAAAAACAGTATTCGACACAAGATCATTACCGTTTGCAGTGTGGAAATAGCTTCACTTATTTGGAAATCGGCGTGTGGTGCAAAAATAATTAATTCCGCATGGATTGGAGTTCTAAAAAACATATTTTTGAAGGTTTCACACGGTAACTTGTGTATTATTTGGAATATGGCACGTGTTCAACATTTGTAATTTTTTATTTCCAAAAAAAAAATTTGCCGTTGAATTTTAAACACATTTTTCAACCTTAAAAAGAAAATTTTGTGATCGTAATTACTTGTAAGATTAAAAAGTAAAATCGTAGGATTTTATCTATTTTTAATACGACGGCGTTTCATACAAGAGAGTTACATGTTGGCCATATTCAGTGGCGTACGCAAGGGGGGATTAGGGGGATAAATCTTCCCCCGAAAATTTGAAAAGAACTAAAATTATAATTACCGCATTTCAATACTTTTCCATACATATAAAATACATTATGTTTGTATATTTTACTCATAAAAGCTATTTTTTTTGAAAATTAAAAAAATATATTTGCCTATGGCGCTGTTACCCCCCTGGAACCCCCGCAACTCTTCAACTCACTTTTTGTTTTCTAGCCCCCTAGGTCATTTTCTGATTGCACCATTACTATGCTCCGTTTGAAATTAGTCAGTATTATTTTTGCAAATTAAAACAAAATCCCCGTTGAAATATTTTTCTACGTACGCCACTGACCATATTAGTTATTGATGGCATTTTGTTGGATAAAAAACGATTGAAGAATACAAAGTCCTAATGAACTTGATATAATTATGGCGGAGCCAGCCCAACGACTCCGCCAAGCATAGTTTAAAAAACTTTGTTCTAAAAGACCTTT
This sequence comes from Elmis aenea, assembly GCA_947652605.1. Taxonomy (NCBI): domain Eukaryota; kingdom Metazoa; phylum Arthropoda; class Insecta; order Coleoptera; family Elmidae; genus Elmis; species Elmis aenea. The sequence goes on from OX393581.1 coordinate 38,866,408, forward strand.
ACTCTGGCCCAATTTAACGACACCACATACCATTTTTTCATTCTCTTATTGCGTCAGATAAAGAGAGTAAAGATCACGCGGCCAAATTAAAAATATGCCAATTAATGAATCGGCTAAAAGAATAAAAATTAAGTAATTCATTTTGTGAAGCTAATGTATTTGGTTGCCTTTAAATTATATCGTTTCATAATATTCACCCATTAAAAATTTGTTTCAATAAAGTAAAAATCTTTATCTTGCGCTTAGCAATTTGTAATTTTGTAGGCTCTGTTTCACCAGACACAGTTTAATTTTTATTATTTCGTGCGTAAATGCGAAATTCGTGAAATATCGTATAATACATAATTTGTATATTTCCGTAACCAAATAAGACGCAGGCGCCTAACCGTAACCTCGAAAACTCTACCTGCTAATCGTGACCGGGAATTAATATTCGCACAGTCCTCGTTTTATTAAAAATCAATTGTTTTAAGATCCAACATCGTATAAAAGATATTGCTAGGTCGTGACATAATGTTACAGATTCGTACCAGAGACCTTTAGACACGACGTCGTCAGAGAAGACGCATTATGTTGGCGTCCTATAAATCACTACACCATGGACCGTACAAACTTCGTGAGATGGCATTTATTATTTAAAAAAGTAAAAATGGTTTATTTGTGCAAAACATTTACGGCTTAAACGTCGGAAGAATCATTTTTATCACAAATTAGGTAGAACGTTGTCCTTTGCTTCTAAAAAATTTAAAGATTGTACGAATTATTTTACATAAAGGTTGACAATTATCTATCGCTATACGTAGGTAACTTTATTATTATAAATGTTAAAAATTGGTTAAATTGGAGTAAAATTATAAAATACATCGAATTACGTTAAAAAACTGACTAGTGTTTTCAACTTTCTGATAAAAAATGAAAAGCGAACAAATTTTTACAATTTTTAGCTATGACAGAAAAAAGTAATTATAGTAGAACCTCAATTATCCACACTAATTGGGGATGAGGGTAGTGCGATTAATCGAAAATTCAAATAATCGAAATTTAAAAAACTATATACAGGGTCCTTCATTAGTGCGTCGGCTTTCATAGCGCCCCACCCGTAGCAGATAGAAAAAAAACTTAAATACATAAAATTATTGGTTTGAAAAGATCTACGTCTTAAAATTATTTTCAGCTATACAGGGTGTCCCATTTTTGCGCTATAACAAAAACAAAGATTTTTTTTTAATGGAACCCTGTATCTTTTTAGGTCTTCGGATGTCATTTTTTAACCTCTACATGAATGTCTGCTTATTTTTTGATTTTGTGTCAGTGTTGCCGCGCTGATGCAAAACAAATGCTAAAATTTTTCTTGCAAGGCTACAACTAACTATAGTTTTAAAAAATGTAAGTGTAAATAATTAAATTGACTCCAACATCATAATGAATTATTACGATTTGAAGTGAATTGTATAAACACGTTTCAATTATTTTCTTGAATTATTTCTTGAATTTCATAGAATTATAATTGTTATAGTCGAAATAGATTTTTAATAAGTCATGCAGACAACATAGCAAATTAGTTGAAGTCCGATATATAAAAAGTATAGTAAACTAGAGATAAGTGTCATACACTTAAGTTGAGAGATTCTTAAGAATAAAAATATTTCTTTGTTTAAAAATTGGATTATTGTGAATGTAGACTTTATTCAAAAAACTTTTCTTTTGTGTTACTTTCGGATCTACAATTAAAATCTAAGGATAATGCAATCTCCAGGTCCTTACCTTTTTTTTTAAATTTTAATTTTGGCCTACTCCATCTCTTCTATCAGCGATTATTGTTACATTTTATTTCTTAAACGTAAAATAATAAAACATAAAGGCACAATAATTAATCTCCTCCAAACGTATATTAACATTTTGTTATATATTTTTTTATGTTAAAAATCTTAAATATGAAAGTACACTTAAATTAAGTAATCCATTTAATTATTAAACTAATTTTATGACTTGCGTATACTAAGCTGACTACAGGGTGGTCCACTTTTTTGTAGCAGGACTTAAAACAGTCGATAAAAAAATTAATTTTAAAGCGAATATTCTATAAAAACTTCATTTCAAAGATACAGGGTGTTGAAATTTTTAATAAAATGTCGATAATTTTTAACCGTTTCCCAATCAGTGAATAAATTTAAACCAAATTTGGTATACAGCACCACCTTAGAGGTTACAATATTCGGTGGGAATTTCATTTTCAAGCCCCACAAGCAACCAGTGGTGGAGTTGTTAGGGTTCAGTTTCAATAAATTTTATAAAAAAACTAGTACGGTCCTTTTCAAACTCAAACTCAAACTTGTTTTTGGGAGAGCACTTTATTCTAAATAAAAAAGGTGTCTTGACCCTTCTTCGTATCAGCCACCGTTTGGCGCGGAATTTGATTTATTTTACTATTCTCGCGAAAAATTAGCCATAAATTCGATCTAAAAATATCGCTAATATTCGAAATAAAGAAGTATTTACCGATTTTTGCAGTTTTTAATAACAGAACATGCTAATAATGAGGGAAGAATGAACGATTAAAGATCCACTTTTTGAGCATTTACTCTGCAATTTGCAATTATCTGCTTTTCGCGATAGGTATTTTTAGATCGAATTTAAGAGCAAATTTTTCACGAAAATAGCAAAATAACTCAAATTTTGCGCCAAACGGTGGCAGGTACGAAGAAAAATCAAAAGGCACTTTTTGTTTAGAATAAAATGCTCTACCCAAAAACAAGTATAAGTTTGATTTTGAACAGGGTCTAACTAGTTTTTTATAAAATTTATTGAAACTAAATCCCCATAACTCCGCCAGTGGTTGTTTGTGGGGCTTGACATTCTCACCGAATATGGTAAACCGTAAAGTGGTGCTGTATACCAAATTTGATTTAAATATATCTAGTGGTTGGGAAACGGTTTACAATTATGGATATTTTTTCGAAAATTTCAACACCCTGTATCTTTAAAACGAAGCGGTAATGGATCAATGTTGATATGGAATATTCGCTTTAAAAAAAGTTTTTGTATCGACTGTTAAAGTCCTGCTACAAAAAAGTGGACCATCCTGTATAAGACTGAATAAAACTAAATGCTCTATAACTTCTTTTTCCTTAACATAACTGCTGAATCCTTATTTTGTACCAAAGTATGCGGAAGAAATCTTCCTTTTTTGTAAAAAAGGGCACAGTTAAAAAGCTATCAGACTTTCGCACCAATCCTTTTTTAAACGGATTATTATCAACACGTAAAACGATTTATTGAAAATAGTAATCACTGTATTAATCTTGATTTTTAATAATACTTCTTAACTGTCATATAAATAACTATAGAAAGCGCTGAAAAATATCTTCTCACGACACAACTCTCGTTGACGAGTGGATAAGCATTTCCAATCAAGATTTGAACTCGGAACAACGACAGTGGCCTAAAAAGAAGGAGCAACGTCTGTTAAATGCAGAATTGAAATTCTATAGTCATCAGTTTCTCTGAATTAAAAACCGGATCGTGCAGTGTGAGACATATCCGCCCCGGGCGTCCGAAAAAGTTGCGAACTTTTTTAAAGCCTTTTAAACACTCCGAACGACGGTAGTAAACGGTGATGGTGTTAAATAGATTCCATTTGTAAGCACATGTTATAAATTGCTCCAGTCATATTTGTCGAATAGACATTTTCATGTTAACCTCTTTTAATGCCTAATTTATTCGTTTTTAACTGCAAATTATCAGGAAAGTTTCGATAGAAACTAAAAATAACAACGTAATTTAAACAATCGTGAATTTAGTTGTTATCCATTAAATACCCGCAAGAACATGACCCTGTTTGCAACTGTTTCGATTCAGGCTGATTAACATATAGTTGATAAATTATAAATTTATAACAAATCTATATTAGTATAGTTCCCAGCAAATAAATAGTATTAAAATTGGTAGTTCAGTTAAAACATTGTAAATAAAATTGGGTTACACCGTTTCTACCCGTTTTTTTATTAAAAACAATAAATATTTGATTAATTTTAATTGCATGAGTGATTCGTGTTTAATTAAAACAAGATCATAGTTGCCCTACATCCGCTATTGTCAGTCATAATATAAATACCAGACTATTTGGTAATTCTAATTAAATCTCTTAGTTCACTGATCTGTCTTTTTTACAGTAATGGAACTCGTTTGTATCATTTTTTTCACGTAGGGTATAATAAACGTTGTATACAAATTTTTCATTATGATCTAGCCCAAGTTTTATTTTAATTTAATGCGAGTAATATAATAAAATCAAAATTAAATAATGTGTGTTTCTATTGAAAGTTTTGACTTAAATTATTTGTATCGGGTGATTCAGTTTGATTGTCGCATCCTTATAACTTTTTTATTTAAGAGGAAACTCTTATAAACCTTATATTATTGTGAACCGCAGAAAACTCTTCCTTAGAACACCTTATAATGTTTTTTACAAGATAAAATCTATCAGACTGACATTTTTTAAATGTAGGTACATAGTATACTTTTATTTATGCTGAAAAAAAATTGATTTTTAAGTTGATCATAAAACGTAAACAAGTGTAGGAAAATTATTTTTGAGGATCATGAGTTTATTAAAAATTGAATTTTTTTTTTAGAAAATCTTAGCAATCTTTGTATTAACTATTGAAACAAAAAAAAAACGGTTATGTATTAATAACAAATTTTAGTGTTTAACATCTTCAAAGTGCACCCAATACGGTTATCTTCTGTATACAGGGTGTCCCAGATTATATTTCGAGCATGGGGATCTCGCTTGTTATAGGAGAAACAGGTTTGTTTAACATATGAATTATTCCTTAGAGAAAAGCCACAATCAATTTTTAAAAGTACAGAATTCCTCGTGCTTCAGATGTAATAGCAAAAAATAATAAAATGTCGAATCTTTTTTCTCCTATAACTTTTTGTCTTAATCATTAAATCAATTTTATTTTTACCTTCTGAAGGTATTTTTTATGTAGAATGTAACTATTATCTTAGATTTTTTTATCACTTTTTATTTGTGAGGTAAGAGAGAAAAAACACTATTTCAAAGCCAACTTGGCCCATAACAAAAAATTAAGTTAGGGGTAGTATCTCAAAAATGATGAGTGATAAAAAAAATAGAAGAAACTGCACATTTTTGGTAATTTAACCGTTTCTCTGTCTTGCTTATTAAGCGAGATGCCCATGCAATCCATCAAATTTGGACCACCCCGTACTCCCAGAAGGTACAAAAAAGACAAAAAAGTTATGAGAGAAAAACGAAATTCGACATTATATTTTTTGCTATATAACTTCTGAAGTACGAGGAATTTTCTACTTTTAAAAATTGATTGTGGCTCCTCATACAAAGAAATAAATCATCTAAGTTAAACCTGTATCTCTTATAATAAGCGATATCCCCATGCTGAAAATGTTATCTGGGACACCCTGTATAGGTAACTCTTTGAATACGCACTTACAGAAGCAATTCTACAGAAGGTTGACCGTCAATTTGATGCTCACAAAATAATTTTTTTTGTCAAAAAAAAAACACATTTTAATAGCTTCTAAAATGTCATGTTTTGTCTCGTCAAATAAGATTTTGCTGAAAAATTATTACAAAAATTAAAATCGTTAACTCAAAAATTTTACTATCTATGATTATTTTTTCTATACGTTGTCAGATTAAGAATTACACTTTTTATCAGAATCAATAAAAAAAGGATATTAGTATAATTTCAAGAAAAGGTGACGATTTACAAACATATGAGGTGTATTGGGGTTTCCTTATAAAATAAAAAGTTATAGGGGTGCGACAGTCCAACTGAATCAGCCGCGTACCAACTTGTGTGGCAGTAAAGTTTCTTCATCACTTTTTAATTCGAATTCGACAACCAATTGTAGTAAGAAATATAATCCGTTTAATTACTAATAAATACCATTATTTAAGTTATCAACAACTTAAAACATTTATTCAACCTTTAAGTATAAACTATGTGCAGAACGTGCAGATTCCCTATATTTAATATAGTTTCTTAAAATAAAATAATAATTATAGTCAACCTGTCGAAACATAATAGAGAGTATTAATTGTTTTTTGGGCTTTTATGAAATTAATAATTATGAATCTGTTAAACTAATCTGCTTTTCTGAATGCTGATTTAAAATAATTAATACTTCGTCAATTTATCATGTTTTTAAAATTATATTTTTCCCACTTAATGTATTTTCAGAACAGTAAATTTTAAAACTTTATTTGGTTTAAAATTTCCAGCCAGTGTGTATTTTTTAGTACATTTTATGGTATACTTCCGCCAATGGCTGACTTAAAATGCCAGCCACTAAATATGGAATACACAATAAATTTCAGATTTTTGAGGTCAGACTCTTTAATTTGTCCACACAAACTTTTTTTGTTGTCTTCATCGTCTTTTTCGATTTATTTGTTTCGTTCGCAAAACACTCGCGTCATTATGAACTAGGTTGATTCAAAGGATATTTTGCAACACTCAGAGTTTAATATTACAATGTTTTGTGCTTATTTTTCATAATTCAAGAACACCGTTTCATTATACTTGTAATTACAACAGTTCTGCTAAACGAGTAGTTCAAGAACCTTGTTATTAAATGGAATTTCATGAATAACTGCCTTAATTGCGTATTTAAGTGAAGTTGGTTTAAGTGGAAATTTTATGGGAAATATGTTTTGTAAACTATACTATTGCTGATATGCGATATGTTTCATTCATTGATATCATATCGCTTTTAGATAAGGAAGTTTATATGCCGTTCATCGATATAGTTGATATTGAACTGTTTATTTATAACAACAACGAATCACTCTGTACACTACATGAAGCACGTAGAGAGAAAATAGGAAAGGTAATCAGAGCTTGGTTAACACGATACACTTAAAGAAAGACGCTGTTAATTCAATTTTTGGCGGTTGTCCAATTACTGTTTGCACTGGATGCAATTTATAATGTACAAAATATATTTTTATTTTGCTGCTATATGTCTAATAATTTATCACTATTTTTACATAAGTTGACTTTAAATCAAGGCTCGAAACCGAAAAAAATTTGGTAAACGATTAAACCGAAATCGAAAACTTTATTTTTATAACAGTTTTTGGATAAAAAACAAAAACGATTTAACTTATAAATCGGTTAAAAACCGATATTTTTCGCAAAAAAAAAAAAGGTTTTATGTAAAAAAAAACCGGTTTAACTTATAAATCGGTTAAAAAAACGGTTTTTGCCCATAAACGGCTAAAACCGGTTTTTGTCCCAAAAACGGTTAAAAAACTGTTTTTGACATTATTTAGATTAGGAATACAAAGTATGAAAAGACATTATCTATTTATAATTTTATAATATAGGTATGTACAATCAAGCGTTCAGTAATAACTTCTGGTGACCTAATCACATTTAATACAGTTTTTTTATTTTTTTAAAGTAATTTTTATTAAAAAAAGATTCCGGAAGAAAACGGATTTTAATTATTTCGGTTTAAGTTCACCGTTTTTTTGCCATTAAAACTAACGGTTTCGGTTAAAAATCACTTTTACGAACAAAAAATAACGGTTAACCGGTTTTTTAACCGTTTTAAAAAACCGGTTTCTTGTCCTGCTTTAAATGCAGTTTTTCTAAATCAGGAAGCATTTTTTTGGTGTTGTTTTTTTTCATATTTGTTGCTTGAAGGCTTCCACTAATTAAACTGATGTTCATCCACAGTTTCAATAATTGTACAAGAACTACCTTTTTTTAATGAAACTATTCATCAGGAAACGTACTAAATATTAATTTTATTTCTGCTTTTAAGTGGGCCTTCAGGGTGTTAAAATTAATAACGTATATTAAAATAACATGGTAATTTTCAAGTTTTCTATAGAGAAAATATCAACTTCGCGGACAAACACTTGACGATCGGCCTTCAAGCTAGTGAACACGACAGACAAGGAAAATGCGGTCATTTTAAGACGAAGTAGGCCACGAACAGTGCAAAATGAGAGAGTAATTGCGAGGTTCACAAAGTGTCGTGTTTTTATCGAAGTTGGCTAAATTACATATCGTTGAACAATCGAAGTCTTCCGCAAACATTGTGTAATATAAATTTAAGTTACTGGTTAAGGAACCTGTCGCAACTTGCGGTACATAAACTTGCATTTTTATTGCTTGAACTAACGACAATAATGTGAAGGTTTAAAGATATAAAATCGAATCGAGTATTGCTTATTGCGCAAGAAGTTATAGTGCATGAGACTATAAACTATGTTTTGTTTTATTTTTTATCTCATGTCATCATGTGGTTTCCCATGTAAAAAAAAGTTCATTTGCATGTAAAGCTTACCCGAAACGTATGGATAAAAAAATTAAAACGATCTCATATTTACAGACGACATGATCATAATCGCGAAAACGGAAAAGAATCTACAACATAATCTAGACACTTTAAACCACGATTTAAAAGAAAATCAACATGAAAATAAATAAATATAAAACTGAAACTATGTACATTACAACAGAGAACAAATGTAGAGGGGCATAGGTTGGAACAGGTTGATAGTTTTAAATTAGTAGTAGCAGTGTTAAAGCAACAGAAATGATAACTTTAAGGGACATCAAAAAAAGAACCAAAAAAGATGCAATCAGAATGAAACAGATGAAGAACAATTGAAGATGAAATCAGTTGAAACAAAAATACAAGAAAGACAGCTGGTTTGGTTGGGCCAATAGAATGAAACAAGAAAGGTTAACCAGTAAAGCCTATGAAGAAAGGTCCAAAGGAAAAAACAAAAGAGGTAGATGGTAGACCAAAGAAAACCTGGCAAGATAAACTTAAAAAAGTATCAACGAACAGAAACATTGAATGGGAAGAGATAAAAATAGCACAGGACACAAACACGTGGAAAAAGGTCAGCACAATTCAACAAACAGTCTTACACCTAACAGTAGAAGGACTTGGGACTAAAGAAATAATAAAAAATAATTGAAAAGTGTTACGCAAGTCACGTCAAGACATTTTACAAAATATCAAACGTACCTACGGTTAAAAAAGTTTGGTTTAAAATTTCTCCAGAAAAATAAAAATAATTGGACTATATTTTCATGCTATTTTAATTTTTAAAACATTTACATTAGCGTTGAGAGGTACAGGAATATGATCAATTTTGTTGCGAAGTAAAACATGTAGTTTTAGGTAAAATTTGAAATCTAAGCAACAGTTTTAATGCTTCAGTGGATAGATATACAGGGTGATTGATTGAGACCGGTACTTAAAAATATATGAAGAATAAAAAAGTGTATGGATTTGAAATTTTGGTTATGACCATAATGGCATCTGATCTGTTTATTTAAAATATTTTCAAGATGGCGACACTTCCGGAAATACCGGAAGTTGACGTCTACTTTCTTATTTCAAATACAATGGTCTATTTTTTATTGCATTTTTGGATTTAACACGTTATTTTAGAGGGATTTATATTAGCATTCCCTATACCTAACTGCAGCCATTTTTTAGATTTTTGGACTTTTTTGATTTTCTTCGTGATGCTTAATATTATCTAACGCCGCCATTTTTGAAGAAAAAACGCTTAAATTTAGACCATGCATAGAAGAAACCTTGGAGTACATCCTGGAATTTTTGCATTCGATGCATTACTTACAGGGTGTCCAAAATTTAATTTTCTTTTAATACAACTTCAGACCACTAAAACTCGTTTTTTTCAAATACAATGCCCAAACTTTTTTTTTTATTTTCCAATGTTAAATTACATTCTGCATCAATCTGTATTAGCGTTTCCTATACCTATCTGCAACAATTTTCGAGTAATTAAGAATTTTTGACAAAGTTAAGAGAAATTGCAACATTTTTAAATAGTAAGCCTTGGAAATGACAACAAATGCCAATATTAATAACTACTGTAAACCACTTTTATTGCGTTTGTCTGAAGTATCTACGAAAATGGAAAATTTCAGATCCATACCCTTTTTCATTCTTTATATATTTTTAAGAACCGGTCTCAATCAATCACCCTGTATAAAATAATGCATGTGACTGTGAACATCTGCCGATATTCCCTTATTTTAGTTCCTGATAGCTATAAAAATAATGATCAAAGCCGTGTACCAACAAGTTATAAATCTATTCCCATATTTTATTGCTGCATTCTTAGTTGTTATTTTTTATGATAGTTTGAAACAGTTATATTACAAAACTTTTAAATGCTTTTCTCTTTACTGGTACAATAACTCTGTGAGTATTATGCCCACATATAATTCCTATGTAGCGAAACCAGCTTTTCCAAAATCCAATTTAATTTGCATTTTTGTGTTGATTCACCAAACTTGAAATAATAAAGAATTATTTTAAAGCAAAAATTTGAAAATCTTTCATACAATAAAATGTTTTTTGCCAATTCCGGTAAAAACAACCGCGTATGACGATTGCTAAGAATAGTAGTTTTTGTTTATAACGTTACTTAGGCAAAAGACACTCCCGCAAAATTATTTATTTCAAAAGTTTTAAAATACCGTTATAAAATTTATTCCCATGTGGGTTAAAGCTACACTAATTGTGGTTGATTTAACATTCGACCGACACAGGCTTTGTATAGCCATATATTTATGTCTTTATATTGTCGCTTGTAATGTTTATCTTTGTAATTAAATCAGTCAGCTACATCCAGTTGTTGCAGTAACAAGTGACAATCAAATTCAATTTATCTTTAACTAACGCTTTGGTAATTTTGTGGATAGTTTATTTGAAACGACGGAATCGTTTATTTGATTTAACCACTTTGATCTGTGAATGTTTAGTAATGATTAAATGCAGCTTGTTAATCGAATTTGTTGATACTTGATACATTATAATTGAGGGACAAAAATTTACTAATTGAACCAATCTGTAGTTCATTCCATGAAACATGGTAAAGACAATCAAATTTTCTACAAGACTACGTAAAAACAAATAGCGTGTTGTATGTATTTAAGAAAATTGAGTGATCGATGTTTAAAGTTTCACAAATTTGACCAAGCGTAAAAAACACCCTGTATAATATTTTTGAGATGTAGCGAGCGCAAATAGTTAATTAATTAATTGTTAGTCTAAATTTTAAACGAAATTCTATTGCCTTTTTAAATAACTTAAATGTTAAAAAAATTGCAAGTGCTGTATCGCTTAAAATTTTAAAGTTTGAGTCCGTTTCCGGTTGAACCGGAAGTCGTATTGCTACCTTAATATTTTTATCGAATCCGAAAAATACCAAAACGCTCAGATAAGTTTTTTTATTGTTATATCTGCAATAGTATTCTAGATATTTGTCTGTTTCCATACTTTTGCGCAACCCTGTAGGTATATAGTTTTACACCTGATTTAATTCTCAAATTGAACTAGTGTTCTAAGATAGTTTGGTGGCTAATGGATTTTAGCCATACATATCATACAGCAAAAGTATCAAGATTAAAACAAATTCTGTTACATATTTAAGTGTACAACAATATGCAACCACCAATCTTTTATCTGTTAGTCTATTGTGATTTACAGTTTATGTAGACCACAGCGTTTTATAACTAGGGCCGGATCTAGGTTTTTCGGGGCCTAGGGCTTATTGAAGTCCAATGGGGCCTGATTTTTTGTTAGGTTAAGAATCTTTAAGTTCGGGTTTAAAATTCATTTTTAATAACATCAAAATCAGAGTTGAAATATATTTATTATATCATTAATATTAACTATTTTTTACTATACGATAACTGCTCATTGTTAATGATGAAGTATTAAAATTTCATCACAATAATTCATTTTTTGTGGGCCCTTGACACTTGGGGGCCCAGGGCTTAAGCCCTATTAGTCCCTATGAAGATCCGCGCCTGCTTATAACGAGCTTCTTTTAGGAATATCCATGAAGGATACTCTTAAAGTTGTGTCTACTATTCTGAGGGTTAGTTGTATGATGTGTATATTTTTAGTACACCTATATTTTAAATGGTTAAGTGGCTGGACGCCTATCTTCCAGTACCTCTTTTACGATTCTGACATGTATGTAATCTTTCGCTTTCAACTTGAAACATCGGCATGCAAGTTTCACATGCATTTGCATCATTGTTGATGACTTAAACCGGTTTTCCGATTAATTTTTTAAATAATTCGCATAAATGTAATACAGCCGGTATAAATACAGTCATTTGTACAGATGCTATGGTGGCTGGTTGCAAACCCTGGTCATCAGGCCCAGTCGCAGGTCGGTGACCGATTCAAACCTGCAACGCTTCAGGGAGTGCACAAGACGGCTTACTGCTGCTGATACACGACACTTCTCTTTATAACGCTTTACGTCACCGGTTAAGTCTACTTTGGTTTTAAAGGCACTATGATCGTTCGTGACGTGGTGTTCATTTTACACACCAAAGACTGTTCCATCTGCTCTTTAGGGCGCCGAACCTGTCCAGATACCTGCTTCACGCGGATTGCGTTTGAGAAATTCCTACGGCGTTACGTGTCTAGGGTTACCTTCTAGGAAGACTTCTGAGGAATTCTTTTAAGCGAGGGCCAAAGATAAGCCGCCGAATTTCTAAAGTTTGAATCATACCGTGGCTTGAAACTATGCAGTTGGAGATGTCGCTAACGGTGTGCATACATTAGCCTTTATGATGAGTAGAAACAATAGGAAAAGCGGATAAATATTCATAACTGCTGGCGTAGCGTAACTTCGAAGATGATTATGATAGAATAATAAATAAGCTTAGTTTAAAACTAATATTACTTGGTACAAGGTATAACGAGGTAAAATTATATAAAGTGCGAATAACTCATTATAATAAATTTATTTCCCTTTTACATTTGGAAAGCGTACCCAATAACTCGTGTTAAGCGCTAATAAAGCAATTTTTGTTTTTCTTAACAATAATTTTATCCTAGAAAGTCCATTTTATAGCATCAATTGTTTTCAAACATCATCCAAGAAAGGGAATCAAAACTAAAATGAATTATCATGTTGATTAAAAAGTTAATGTAAAAAAGCTCCAGTACCAAATGAAACCAAATATATACGAGTCGATTCGAAATGATTAATTTTATAAGTGTAGTACAAAATCATAACAAAAACTGTAAACGCGACAAATGAACTAAAATTATCACCTACACCTACATCATAGGTAATTTATCGATCGAAGGGTTTTTATGTGATTAAAATGTGAGCTACTTCCATTGCGTACAGACAGTCATAATTTAAGATATGGTTATTGTAATAAAATATAAAAAAATGTATAACAGTTTCTTGATAAATAAATGCATAAAACAAGTAAATAAAAGTGCTGCATTGCATTTTATGTTTTTTTTAATGATTGATTCACTCTATAATATTAACTGCCACAATTTGTAGCCAGTCCGTTGCAAAATATTAATATTCTTAATCTTAATTATCCATAACTGCAAACAACTTATTTCAATTTTTAGCATAAATACTGGGCACTAAAATTGAAATACATTTTGCTGAAATCTGAGCTTCGCGTTAAAATAGATAAGGAGGAAAAGTATTTTTGTTAGGTGCAAAAAACCATTTAGATTCGTTCATTTATTATTGCACTTTTTTTTAAAATGTTTTGTGAAGAATTTTTTCATCTGGTTTTGTAATGTGATACCATAAAGGGATAAAGAATAATAATTATTTGTTGTGGGACTGCTGTTATAGTATATTACTTGCTTTGTCCTTAATAACTATAAGGGTTTCTTATATTTGACATTTTTGCTTGTCGCGGGAAGAAATTGTTCTACTTTCTAGTATTTTCCGGAATGCCGAAAAGTAATAAATTGAATAAATAACCAGGAAAAGGAAGGGAGTAATTTACTTAAAAACAACTCCAAGTTATACCGGGTGATTCAGTTTGACTGTCGCACCCCTATAACTTTTTAATTAATGAAAATAACCCCAACAAACCTTATATATTTGGAAACGGCGACAAATTTTCTATTAAGTGATGTGCATTTGTCATCTCTACGATGACGTATGTCAAATCCGCGAAAGGCAACTGTTATTTTTTTTAATTACATAGTATAGGTATCTATAGGTATATACATGTTTTTGTTGACTCGGATAGAGAAATTGGCTGAATCCGACATTGTATTAAAAAAGTATGCATACATAAGAAATTTTTCGAGAAAAATCAGTTCAAAGTTTATTCAAATAATAACAAACAGTCTATTTAACATAACCAAAAACGATCAAATCTTAAAAATTCTACTATTAGTATCAATGCAAATGTATTAAAATTTAACTTTTAATAAAAATAAAAACAAATAATAAACGTCGACATTAAAAATTAGCCTTCCAAACACAGTTGTTCTCTATTTGTAGGTAACTGCTTTTTTTTAAGAGTATAATTTTTTATGTCGACGTTTATTATTTGTTTTTATTTTTATTAAAAATTGATTTCTAATACATTTCCATTTATAATTATAATATAATTTTTAAGATTTGATTGCTTTTTGTTATATTAAATAGACTGTTTGCTATGATTTGAAACTTTGAACTGATTTTTATCGAAAATTTTCTTATGCATGCATACTTTTTTAATACATGGTCGGATTCAGAATTAAATTCTCTATCCGAATCAACAAAAACATGTATACCTACTATGTAATTTAAAAAAAAAACAATTACCTATCGCAGATTTACCATACGTTATCGTAGAGATAACAAATGTTCATCACATAATAGAGAATTTGTCGCCATTTCCAAATATATAAGGTTTGTTGGGGTTATTTTCAATAATTAAAAAGTTATAGGGGTGCGACAGAACTGAATCACCCGGTGTAGTAAATACATTTTGCTCGATGATTATTGTTAATAATAAAATAATATTGGTGAAAGAATCACACATTTTAAGAATATTACCCTTCCATTGCAATTTTATTTTTACAATGAGATTTTGTAATATGTTTTAAGAAAACAAAGGTGATCTATGCTTCTAATTCTTAATTTATTAACAGAAAGTTCTGCCGCATAAAATGCTTTCTCAGTCTCTATTGAAGTAGGTGGAATTGTCTTGAGAGCATCTAGAAGCAAAGAGACGTCGTTTTTATCAATAAAATTTCACTTATAAACTATTTTGCTTGCCATTACCAGGGTACACAAAAGTAAAACTGTAAGCGTATTTTGATTATATAAACTTTGTCATAGATTCTTCACACATACTAGCATACTACGGGTGTAGGTACATAATTTGTTATTTTAGAGCAGAAAAACTATTTTCAAAAAAGAATTCAGTTTTTCCAAAAATTCATGTTTATTAAGATATTTCTTATACATTCTGATAAATAATGATAATATTACAAAGATCCTAACACAAAATAAGCGAAAATAACATTTATAAATACTCCAGAATTTCCCGGGACAATAAGCGTTTCCCGGTAAATATCAAATAGGTTAAAATTGATCGTGATCCTAGGAGAGAAACTCTAATAACTATCCATCTTTGAAAATTTGCAGTTTTTAATGTAATTGCATGTAATGTTTGTGAAGATACCCGTTCATCAAAGAGTAGCTTGTTGCAACGACATTCATTGTTAACAGATTATAATGGAACAGCACAAGCAGCTTTCAACAAAGCATTGTTTATAAAACAAATTCAATGGCTCTTCTTTCGAAGACGGCAATCCTACAAAAACATTTCTCACGTCTGCTGAAATTAAAAACAAATATTGATAGGTGCAAAGTAAAAATATCAATTAAAGAATACTTTCTAAAAACGTGATGCGTACACATATATTTACCTTCGCTTCTTTTCAAATAATTATATATCCTTAACTTAATTTATACAATGAACAATGTTTTTATTATCCCGTTGAATAGATGTGCCAGGCTTAGCACATCGCAGAATTACGTCACGTGCAATTTTCTTACAGTCTTAGACATTTAAATATATAAGTCATTGTTACAGCAAAATGCCAAGAATTGTTGATGATCGTCGGCTCGTACAATAATACTTTCAACGTAATTATATTATGTCCTGCGATTGTTACAACATTTTAATGTTAAATTAACACTAATAGTTTACAAATTTGCTTCAATTGTGAACAATCCAGCTCCAACAACGCTTGCATCATTTTTTCTGTGACATTTCAGGTTATTTAACCAACAAGTTTGAGGTTGTTGCAAGACGCTTTAATTCGAAAATTGCACAAAATAATAAGGCAGATGTAATATCAAATATGGTTCTCGTGTAATAACGCCTCGTGCTGTTTCATCCTCACGTCGATGCTTTTCTGCGATTACCGATCTGCGTTTCGCTTTTATTGCAATATGAGACACGAGGTTAACGATATTATACAGAAATTCAGTCTCTGTGGGATAAAATTCTCATTCGCTAGTCTCGGATCATTAACAGATTTTTTTAAATGCAGAATTTTATCTTTTCAAATTTCGAAGCAATAGAAAAATTAAAATTTGGGGGGTAAAATGGTCTTGAAATTAAAACTGTTTCTACATGTACTGAGAACTAAAATTATCAGTTCGACAACCGTGATATTTTTTGTATGCTAAAAAAAAGTTTATCTGTAATGTCAATGCTTCCAAATATAATTTGCATTAGTCGTCTTTAAATCTTTTTTGATTTAAATAAACGGGTTTTCTTGAAAGACTTTGGACGAAATTAATAGCAAAAGACGTAGGAGACTTGGTATTCAGTTTACAGTGCTGCGCAAAAGTAGAGAAAATTTAATCGTCCTTTAAAAACATTGAGCCTTTTTTTTACGTAAAATTGATATATTTCGAGATATCGCGATTTTATTGTTAACCCCTTACTGCATGACTTTTTAAATTTTTAAATAAATTTTTTTGAATGTGTACAATATATTACAGAATGCTAGAAAAATGTTAAAAAAAAATTATTTTTATTTTAAGACGAAATTTTTTAACTTTTCTTGTTTTTTTTCTAAAATGTAACACCATGCATATATCCTACATACATCATTTTTATTCATAAAAATTAATTGATTTGGCACAAAGGATTTAAACTTTATTATAGTAAAAAAAAATTACACGTCGAATTTATAATGTAAATAAATAAAATGCAATAACATAAATTTACCCAATTTGCATAAATGGCGGTAGTAGGCGGGAGATGTTAAGCTCTTTCACGTTTTTTAATGTATATTTTCTGTAGTTCAACATAGATGGCGCAATTTTTCAAATATTACGCGTGAAACTGTATATTATTAATATACTACACTGTAGATGGCGCTACTATATGAGAACTATGACTAATATCGTTTTATATGGTACGTATCATATCTGATACAATATGCGGTAAGGGGTTAACTATAGGTCAACGTTATATTTTCAAGTAGGCTATGAAGGCAGACAGCAATAATATTGGAACAATTATAAACAACAATAAAGTTATGTTTTTCTTTTCCCTGCGTATTTGTTCAAATTTTTTTCCAATAAAGATATAATTTTACCATTTTTATGTTTACATCGAGATGTCTTAAAATTATTAATGAATTTATTCAAAGAACCAGTGTAATGAGACAATTACCTACTAAATACAATTAAGCTTGATCATTTGCAAAGTCCTGAAAACCGAAATTTGGTGTATTAGGTACACGAAAAGGACCCTAATTAAATTTACCTATGAGTCCGTTTTTTGTTGAACCGTTAGTCGTGTTCTGAACACACAACAAAATAGCTTAAATGCATAGTGTTGCCGATTGGCAACATATATTATAATAATATGAAAAAACCATAAAAATGATTTTGGCATAATTTTACTTGATGTTGATAATTCACAACACTTGTAATGGATATGTTAAGACATGTTTAAAAGGCTGGTAGTTTTTGATAATTTATCATCAAAACATAACTTTAATTTTTTATTTTTTGTAGCTTTAAAGATATAGAATTTTTGTATTCAAATTAAAGAATATTCTGACATAGAAATAAGTTTCTAATAGATCAAAGTTAAGTTTTTCGAATTATAATGCAATGCTGTACATAGCAGTAGTATAAAAATTTTGTTGCCAATTAGCAACATTTTGCATTTATTGCAAATTTGTCATTGCATACTTTTCTGGTTATTTACATGAAAAAACGTTTTTTTTAGTGACTTGTAATTAAAAAATAAAATGGAATTAATTATTAACTGTGAATAATGTTTTGTGTCTCTGTTATAATCTTATAATAACATAATTTGCATCTAAAATAAATGTTGTCGTTTTGTGCAGTGTTGCTCTTCGGTAACATATTTTATTTATCGTTTTCACAAATGTTACTCTTCGGAAACATATTTTATTTATTATTTTGAACAAAATTGCCCTTCAACAACACATTTTATTTATCGTTGTGCACAAATGTTGCTCGTCGGCAACAATTTTTGTTTTTCGTTAAAAAATTGGGAATTATTTTTTCCACCATCCCTACAATAAAATATACCTAAAATATTATTTAAGGGTTGAAAGATTTAGTAATTGTGTCATCACACTAGTTCATATAATCTACATAACATTTAGTTCTGTATTTATCGATAAAGAAGTTAGAGTAAATTTTTAAAACCGATGAAATTTTATTTTTTGTTCTTAGCAGTAGTAGTAGTAAAATCTGATAACACAGACGTGTTTATATCTTAAGAAAATAAGCAAAGAGATCGATATCAGATTTTGCTAAATAATATGGTAACCGAGATACCTATCTCTTGAAAAAATTAAATTTGGTCCACCCTGTATGGATAAATTAACTTTAAAAATCACTTATCCTATTTGTGAAAAGAATCTCTGTTACAATAATATATAGACATTTTTCTGTTATTTAAAAAAGCGAGTTTTAATACTTTACAGATCCTTTGATAATGTTTATAAAAATACATGAACTAATCGTAATTTTAATGTTTAACAACGTAGCAATAATATAATAGTAATAACAGCATAATAGTGTAATAAAATAATATAGTATGCTAATAAAATCCTTGTGTTTGTGTCATGTGAAAAGTTCTGGGCATTAAATTACTTAAATTATTGTTTATAATATTTTTACCATTCTATTTTACGGCACAGATGTTTAGAGAATTTCTGTAACAAACATTTCTATTAACCGATAATAATATTTATTCGTTATGCGTTTTAATAAATGCATGCTTTGACGTCGGTGCACAGTGTTTTTATACTCTTTATTATATTTATTTATTTTTATTGTGCATTAACTGTCGTCCAAACCCAGAATAATGATGAAAGTTAATAAAAAAATACACGGAATGAATTTTTAAACTTAATTTATCTCACAAATGTTGTTAACTCGGATGTTTTATTTTCAATGGTAGCTGTATTTTAAACGCTTGTTTTTTAAATTACCTCATTACAAAGTTCTTTACGTAAACGCGATTGTTGTATACGTGTATGTTGTTGTTTTTAAAATATCCTAGTTGTGTAATGATTTTTGCTAGATAAATAACCAATGCATTTTGTTTCAGATTCAGTACAGGATTGAATCATTTAGTGGGGAGTTTTCTCTTTTTGGTAAGTTTATTTAATTAGATAAAGTAATTTTATTAAAAAATCGCCTACGTTTTTAAATACTATTTACAATATGAAGTTTAAACGTACGGCAATGATAGCTAAAAATGTTGTTGGGTATATAATTTAAAGTGTACTTTTTATATTTTTACGTTTTAAAATATCTTTGTATACAGTGTGGCTGGTTTTTCATTGTCCAGCTTATATCTGCTGAAATATTAATGTTACCAAAAAAAGTTAAATGAGAAACTTATTAAACAAAAGCTGGTCTACAAAATGGTGCTAAAAATTTTGTTCCATAGCCTACCAGTTTTTCGGAAAAATATCCAACTTTTGTTTTTTAAATAGAACACCCTGTATATTTTTACAGAATCACATTCTAAATCAATTTCTCTTCACAATGATATTATCATAAGTACCATTTTGCTTTTAAATTATGCTCAATATTTAAAAAAAAAAGATAATTATTATAGTCGGCTGTGGAAACAGCACAGCATATAAACGTTTTCATTATTTGTATAGTACATTTTTCTTAATTATAATTACACTTATTTCTGTCTGATTTGTGTGTTTCCTAATGTAAACAAATTTGACAGGTATTTGCAATAAACAAAACAATATCACAGCCGACTTTAATAATTCCTTTTTTGAAATATTGTGCGTAATTTAAAAACAAAATGGTACTTATGATATATCATTGTAAAGAGAAATTGATTTAGAATGTGATTCTGTAAAAATATACAGGGTGTTCTATTTAAAAAACAAAAGTTGGATATTTTTCCGAAAAACTGGTAGGCTATGGAACAAAATTTTTAGCACAATTTTGTAGACCAGCTTTTGTTTAATAAGTTTCTCATTTAACTTTTTTTGGTAACTTTAATATTTCAGCAGATATAAGCTGGACAATGAAAAATCAGCCACACTGTATAAGTTTAAGGTTACGAGTACAATAAAAAATACACGCCTTTAAGGCCAACCTACTTTAACAACTCTTTTCATTGTTATTGACATTTTTTTTTAACAAAAACTTTATTAAAGCATATTTTTTTAAATTTGCCATTGTTATGATTGGTTTATTTCGTAAGTTTTCGAGGAGGCAACGCCTTGCAACATTTGCAACTTACCGTGTGAACTGCCCTTTATTTGTTTTAAACCAAGTTTTAAATTCACATATAAAGTTAACCTAGTATAAGCAGATGTGGATAAAGAATATAGGTAGTAAAAAATAATCAGAAAAGCTCTCTATTTGACATTAGTCACGTATCTTCTGTTATCAACTGTTATCAAATATGTAAATAATGTAATCATGTCCTCGTGTGTCGCTTTTAAGTTAAGGTTTGTTTTAGCATTATAAATTTTAATGTAACCGACTTGCCCTTGTAGGTGTTATCATTTTACTGTTTGAATTTTAAAACGGTTTACCACAGTCTCCTAGATTTTACTTAAGTCGATTTTGACTTCTATTTGACCTTTAAAAAAAAAACAGTTCAAATAAACAATATTACTTACATGTTTTTAAAAACGATTTAAGTAATATCTTTGATCGCTTTAAAGTTTGTTTGTAGGATGATTTTTAAGTTTTATTAGAACTTCCGTAAAGAGGTTTGCTTAAAGTTAAAAATTATTTGTTACGAAACACACATGAAACATATAGGATTTTATTATTCGTCAAGAGATAAACAACCATAAGACCTTCAAGAATTATAATTTTTTCTTTCTTCAAAATAATTTTAAACAGTTCCAAGTTAAGTGTTGTTTTGTGTTGAATTTTATTTCCTAGTATCTGGCTACAAACACAATTTTGACATTTAGTGACTAAAGTTATTGACCTTTAGTGAAATCAAAAATGACCGTGTTTTTACACTTTACACTTGAAAGTTTTATGTTTGCGATATTTTTAAAAACGTTATGGTTTACTTTCTTTATTCTTTGTCAAAATTACCAAACAATAAAGAATTTTTCGCTAAATTGGTTTAAGTTTGTTTATAGAAATGGAATTATGCGATACAGTTTGCGTTTATGGTGTACTTTGCACCATTTTCACAGGGACGGATTTGTTTGGTGGCCTGCAAGAACATTCCCAGTAAAAATGATAGTTATGAATATTTGTGAACACATAAGAGAAAAGTGTAAAGTTGATAGGACGTTATCATAAAAATAGAAAATATTTGTGGAGTAAAAATTCGAAGGTGAACAGAGCATCAGTTGAAAATTATTTTACAACATTGCTTAGGGCAGGGCTGGTTTAACCATTATGCGAATCTACAGGGCCGATAACGGGGGAGGGGGAGACGGGACTAATTCCCGGGGCCCGGTATTGCCAAGGGGGTCCGGATTCGAGCTAATACACAATATTTTGTTTACAAATGCTGTAAAAAAAATCGTACTTTTAATACAAAATTACATTGTCTATATCAAAATGCGAGTCTTAAATTTATACCTTTCTAAGAGGAAAGGGGGGCCTGTTGCTTCCCCGGGGCCCGAATTTTCTGTGAACGGCCCTGCGAATCTAGGCAATTGTCTAGGGGCGGCAGGTTATGGGGGCGCCAGATTTTTACATAAAAAAGGGTAAAATGTATGTGATATTTGTATACAAATGTACCTATAAACGTTATTTAATTGTAAAAAAAATTAAATGTTTATAATGGTGTAATTTTTTTATAAATACGCCGTGATTTATAAATATTGCGAAAAACTTCGCTAGGTAATTTTTATTATATCGAATATTAAGGTGATCCACCCCTCTAAAGGGAACGGTAAAAATAAGTTTTCATTTTATTTCTCAAATTTGAAGAAATTTGGGAGAATGAAATTTGGTAAATGTTTTTTATTTATTAAAAAATTTCTCATAATATTTTTAATCATCTCCTACCTTTACCAGGGCCTTAATTGTTCCCGGAAAACCTACAGTTTCTGAGTAAAAAATAAAATAAGTGAACATGCACCACCAAATAAACACTAAAACACCCGTCACTTTTACTCAATATGTACAAACCATGGTAATCACCAAAACGAATCATTTTATTTTAGAATATCTGATGGTGCATGTTCACTTGTTTTATTTTTTACTCAAAAGCTGTATGTTTTGCGAAAAAAAATAAGAATTAAGAAAGTTTTTAAGTAAATTAGGCTTTCAAAAAAAAATTAAATCGCAAATTGTAACCCTCTAAAAGGTTCTGATTTAAAAAAAAAAACAGGGGTCGCACTTTTCAACCCTTTGTGAAGGTGGGAGATCAATGAAAATATTACTGTGGAAAGCCTTTTAATAAGTAAACAATATCTACCAAGTCATTTTTCCACATTTCACAGCTTACGACACACTTAATAAAAAAATAAATTTTCGTCCAAAAATTATTCCAGGTAATAAAAATTAACCAAACGAAAAATAAAATGGAAATCTACTTTTACCGTTCCCCTTTATAGTAGGTGTAAGTCCGAAAGAAGACATTTCGCAAAAAAATACATGAAATCTTCCCTTAATTTTTGGTTAGGAATTACCAGTCGAAGATTTTCGCGATATTTATAAATCACCCTGTATATAGACACATAGGCACATTTAGACAATATATGGGGACATCCACATTTTCTTTGCCTAGGGGCGCCAGATACCCTTGCGCCGGCCCTGGCTGGGGGTCCCTATTTTTATAATTTTCTGGGTCCTATGTTTGTCAATGCATGCCTTGCGTTTTTAATGATCTAATAAAGCAATCATTTTTTAAACAATTGTTGTGTTGTGTTTGTCTAATTGTTGGAAAAAGGGTCCATATTAATTTTGGTTGGGTTGGGATACGTTAGGTTATGTTAAGGTTCATAAATTTTAGAATCAGTGGATTGTTATTTTATCAAAAAGTGGTTAAAGATCTTTTTTTAACGTTTTAAATAGTTGGTGCCGCTAAATTTACTTTTTAAATATGGATAAGGTGCAACACGACAAAAATGCATTTGTAAACAGCAAGACTACAAAAGCTAAAGACGAGCCGTTGTCCAAATAATACACAAAACCCAATTTACAACAACACAGTTAATTTTTTTAACCAAGTGTTTTTATAAAATAAGTAATACATTTTGACAGACTTAAAATATTAGTTTTGCTAAAATGATACTTCAAAAATATACATTTTCGACGGGTACAGAATTTCTGAACAAATACAAGTGGCGTGCAACATTGAAATTTTGTAACTCTAATTATGTAAAATGGTAAATATAAGGTCTTAATTCTGTATCTTTTTTTGATCACGATAGCGTTCAATACACACACAATATTTTAATTATTTTGTCATCTTTTTTGTAGTTACAATAAAGACAACCTAATGAAATAGATAACTTCTTGTTGTTAATATTTTGTTATAAATTTATTCATATTGTCATGTTATACACTGAATTCCAATTTATTTCCGGTACTGTACGGTATAAATACAAATCAAATTTAGAGCACGTAGCTATTACGTTACTTAGTTAAGCAACAATCAGCACATTCCTAGTTTAAAGTTCAACGTAAACTCAGAGACGTAAAAATCGTACATACCATTGTTTAGTGCGAGTTCTGCGACCTGCCATATTATTCCACATTCTCTGAGAACTTGACATGTAAATGAATGCGACTCTTAACGAGCTTTCTTGTTGATTCCGAAAGTCTTGCCTTATATGAACTTAAAGAAATTTTCTCGGAAACTTAACATGTCATCCGTTCCGTCTTCGATGTTGAAGAGCATACATGTTTTAATAGCAAATAAGTCGGTGTGTCAGAATAATATTTGTAACGTGCGACTTTTAAACCGTAATGAGTTTAAATATCAGTTATTCCGTTGTAAAAAAACCTTTACGCTTCAATTTGTAACTGTTGGTAGAGTAAAAACGCGTAAATAACCGCAAATATATGTTTTATCTGTGATAGATACTGAGATCTAACGGATAGTCGTTTAAATATTAAATAACGCAAGCATTCATTCGTAAAATGCAGATTCCATTAAACGATGTGTTTTCACAGCCTGATTGCATTAAAGTGCCGAGTATTACGGTAATTGTTGATAAAAAATTCGTTAATGTGTGTCATTTGTCTTGTGCGTTTGCGACTATGTCATAAGGTATTGAATTTATATAAAACTTTAGATGTTAAATAAGGACAAAAGTGTGAATTCACAATTTTTTTATGAAATCCGACAGGATTAAAAAAAAATCTTATATATTTAATATTATCTAATTTTGTTAAAACTATTACTATATCTGGGTCACTATAAGGATCTCGAAAGCGCCAAAATGGGTTTAATGGGACAAAATTATAATCATGCAGACGGCTATTTTAAAACGATTTTTTTAATACTTCTGTGATCTCTTGATATTCTTAAAATACTAAATAAAACATGGTAAAATTGACTGTACAGGGTGATCCAGATAACATTTACAGCATGGACATCATGCTTATTATAAGAGATACAGGTTTGCTTATATTAGATGAATTATTCTTAAGTATTAGAGGAGCTACAATATATTTTTAAAAGTACAACATTCCTCGTACATCGGAAGATATAACAAAAAATATGAAAATGTTGAATATCTCTTTTCACTCATAACTTTTTTGTCGGAATCATTAGATCAATTTTACTTGTATTTTCCTGGTGCTTTTTTATGTAAGTAGAATGTAACTATTATTTTACATTATTTCAATTTTTGAAATATTATCCCTAATTTCTTTAAAATTGAAATGTTAAAGCAAATAAGTAATTTATTTGAGTTTTGTTGACCTGCGTTAAAGAAATACATAAAATAAAACTGAGTGTTTTCAGTTAAGAAACGCATGCCCTAGATAGGAGGCTCAACATGGAGAAAAAATTTGAAAAATAGGGGTTACTAAAATACAAAAGTGATGTATTATTTGTGTATGTGCTTTGTAAAGTTACAACTATGCAAAATTGTTTTGCATTAAAATTAAAAGATAGCAAGCAATTAATAGTTAATAAGGGTTGACATAAACTAGGTGTGTTGTTTGTAATCTAAATCCCTTTTATTTTGATCTGTATAATGTTGTTTTTAAAAAAAGTGAAAACGGTTAAGTCTATATTTTAGTGCTTAGATAGCATAATACTATTGTCTTTTTTATTTACGGATATACAGGGTGTAGAATTGGATCACGCAACATAGTAATTTCAATGGTAAAATTTTCAAATTTGTATGATATCTTTCCTAATTATTTTAGGAAAAAAGTGCATTTAGGTTTTTGTAGTAGTACTTTTTCAGTATTTTAAATAAATTTATTTTTCCTGTCAATGTTGGTTTCATAGAAAAACTGCTATTTTCATGTGAGGTAATATTTCAAATTGACCGACAGTTCGATATTTCATTATTGATTTTGATGATGTTAATGATCCAAAAGAGACTGAACATCTGGCACAAAATCTAATTAGGCCCGTTTAGAGTTGGAAAATCAAAGTTGCTGCAAGACGGTGTATTTTGTTTTTTAATGACAATAAAAATAGAGGAATTAACGCAAAAAAAACTTGAATTTAAAAAAAAAATTGAATTATCAATTCCGCACAAAATTTTAAAACTGTTTACAAATTAAACCGAATTAATAAACCTAGAATCTAGATCACCTTGCTTTAAAATTCTTTGTAAATTGTCGGTTTATTATATGATATGGAACATACACATTTATAAATTTTTTACATCCATCATGTAAAAAACTGAAAGTAATCCAAGGCGCATCCTTCTGCATATCTTCCGATTAGTTGTAAACAAGAGTATTCCTTTCACGTCTGAGACACTGAGTCACTTCTACACGTGAACAAATAAAATAAAATCACGCATTTTAGCACCGGCAGTTACGATGAAGTTAATGAATTGACATTGAGTAAACAATCGAGAGTCATCGCTATGAATGAGTAATATGAGTACTTTTGTATATGATATTTATGGTAATTAAGCCTTCAGAACTTATTTCTTGGATTACTGCTTTGCATATTTCCTTGAAAGCCTCAAAGACTGTTCAAAATTTATCGCTTGGTAATTAAAGCTTAAATGAACAACAAATAAATTTCGCACCTTAACACACTTATCTAGTAGGCTAGCTTTTCTTAGGTTTGCGCTTGAAACAAAAAATACTGAAATGACTAGTTTTGAAGCAGCAAAATAATACGCGAGGTTAAACATAAAAAATTCTTGGCCAACCTCGAAGAATTAGAGCAAACAAACGTTTATTTACAGCAAAATATTTTTCAATGAATTAAAAGGTCAAAATTGTGGCCGTAACGTACGAACTAATCTGAACAAGACTTGGATAAATAAAATGTCACCACTAAGTTTGATCAAAAAATACAGTGAATAGACGATTTTCTAAAAATCTATTGATAAAATTGCAAATGTGATTTAATCTTCTTCCAAGTACTTCCATTGTCTTGTTACACACTCTTATTCCAATGTTAACGCCAATTCTCAAAATACTTTCAAATTCAGTAAAGATAATCCTTCGTAAGAGCTTTTAATGGCGTTGTAGCTTTTCAATCTCTGCTATTGAGTCAAGCCGTTTTTTCTTCATGATCATTTTGATTGTTAGAAAAAAACAGAAACTACAAGGTTCCAATATGGCGATTGCGGGCACACAGAAACTTTTTTTATTGACAAAAACTGTTGGATAAGAAGTAATGGATTATCGAGATGCAACACAAAACCATTGGCCCACTTCTCCGGTCTTTTTCGATGCTTATCCTCTCTCAGACGTTCCAATAGTCCCTTATAACATTCAGAGTTCGTAGTAGTACCTTTAGGTTCAATCCCCACCCGCACTATTTTTTTTAAATTCAAAAAAAAACATTAATTTGCAGTTGGATTTTGGTTAGCATTTTATTCCGGCTAGGATGAGCTTGGCGTTTTCCATTGTGAACTCTGAATCATAACCATAGACACAACATTCATCACCTGTTATAACATTTTTCAAAATTTAGGATCTGAAGCTACACGATCAGGCACTTCCAATGAAATGGACAAGCGCTTTTACTTTTGATCGGACGACAAAATGCGGGAACAAATTCCGCATTCACTCGCTTCACGTTCAAATATTTACCGAGCTTGGTGGCTGGTTGGTAAAACAACCTAACTTGTAATCGGGAGGTCCTGGGTTCGATTCCCAGGGCCGAATGTCATTGTAGAGGTTTCAGGTGGTTTCCTCTATGGTTAAGGCAAATGCTGTGGCAGTACCCACCTCTCCTTACCCATCCTTGACTATCCACATCCCTACCCATTATCCTTGTACCTCTAACGACTGAAGCGGGGGTCAACCCCCCTATAGCAGTCTCCGCGCGAGGGGAACAAACATGTGACTCCCCTTTTCAAATATTTTGTTAAAACTTGTTGCATTTAACCGAATAACGTGTGAAGATCATCAGCTACTTCCCGAATGGTTAATCTGCTGCTTGATCGACTCAGATCACTTACTTCTGTAATGTTTGGGTCTCGACATAAATTCGAAGAGCATTTAGATTCTTCCTGGTCGTCAATCAATTCAGCACCTTTTCCAAATCGATCAAACCACTTACATAGTCTCAAGGATTACTGCAGCATTTTCTTAAACTAATCTCAACATTTCATGTGTTTCGTTTAGGCCCGATTGCAGAAAAGTTGAACCTGGGATTAACCCCGCGGTTAAACCACCATAACGCTAGAACCAGGCAAAATCGCAGCATGGTTGGCGCTGCAGTTGCCTAGTTTTGGGAATCAACTCGTATTTTAGCACCAGCGTAATGGGTAGTTCACACGGTGACTTTTAAAGTCGCGATTTTAAAAGTCGCGACTTTAACGCGACTTTAAAAAGTCGCGACTTTTTAGTTCACAGGGTGACTTTTAAAGTCGCGACTTTTAAAATCGCGACTTTTAAAGTCACCGTGTGAACTACCCATTACTTTGTGCAATCGAGCCTTGGACTTTTTCCAATTTTGAAACAAAATTTTAGCAGTTACAACTAAATGTGTTAACTGAACGATTT
Source organism: Elmis aenea (assembly GCA_947652605.1). Lineage (NCBI taxonomy): Eukaryota > Metazoa > Arthropoda > Insecta > Coleoptera > Elmidae > Elmis > Elmis aenea. Next base: position 38,894,885 of record OX393581.1, read on the forward strand.
GAAATTTGTCAATTTGACGACAGAAGTTTTTTTTAAGGCAAATACAATATAACTGCGATAAATCCCAAACTGCGGCTACATTCACCGTATTATTTGATCAAACCTCGTATGTTGTTTTTGGGTCGTACTTCATAACATTATTATTTAATTTTGGCAAGAGCGTTGTGTTAAAAACGGACTCATTTTGGAGTAAACCGCTGAAATCTATCCTAACAATTTAAAAATGTATTATTACCTAATACCGTCTTAGGACGTTGCTATCGGAATCTTATGTTATTTATAGTTTGCCAAAGTAGACACGAGTTCAAAGGCGCGTCAAATAATATGTTAATGTTGATTTTTACATCAGTTTGTTGTAAATACTGTAATGACTCCATAAAATAAAGTATTGCCGTTTTAAAATGAAATCACCGGATTTTAGCAACAAAAAAATGGTTTCGTTTGTCACATGCAATATATTATATACAAATCTTAAGATACGAAAGGAATCTGGTTATTAGAAAACGACACTAATACAAAAAAAAGAGTAAAGAAATTAGCGAATTATAGAACACCTGCGAATTAGGTTAGTGTAGCGTAGAATATGTAACAATTTCATAGTCATAGGATGATAAACCTGTTTAAAGTGTTATAGTCGCTAAAAGTAGATCATGGTTTACGTCTAAACGCATGGATAATTATCACTCACATGTAGTTATGAAACGCAGCATGAGCTCAGCGAGTAAAATTAAGGTTCAATGGCACCGCCGGCGTTTACTCGCTGAGCAACATTATATTTAATTTCGACCAATTACGCGACCACAACCGCATTCTGGCCATACGCAAGCTGAACAACTAAGCAGGGTTGTTTCAATACACTAAAGTTATTTACACAGGAACTTGAACGTCTGCAATAATTGCTTAATAAAGCGGTAATAATACCCAAATTATAAACATATTTCGTATGGTAATAGTAGTCATGTATTCTCGAAAACTATATTATAACATTTCAAAATTCTATCTTTAATAGTAGACAAACCAACTTAAAATCCGTTGTAGCGCATCTGTGATTCACGATTTATTAAGTCAAAGATGCACTTGTACATTTTCTTGCAGCTGTTTTTTGACCGAAAGTAAATGTCGATAACAGTACTCTGAGCGTCCAGAATTAATTTGTTATTTAATCTATTAAACTTTAAATTGTGTAATATTACAAGTAAAACATTATCTGACTATGTGTTTATTACTGATAATATATTGGTGATAAAGGGAATAATAATGAATTAAAAACAAAATACTTGCGTGCAGTCTTTTATACAGGGTGATTGAAATTCGAGTTTAAACATGGAGGTCTTCCTTATAATAGCCAGAGTATAGGTTTAAATTTGGCAAAGTTGCTAAATTCGATACTTATTAATAATCCGATGAGAAATTGAAAATGTCTTAAACAATAACCGAGAAAATTAGGAAAAACCGGAAAATACGATTTTTGAAACTCGTTCATGACTCCTTGGAATTAAAAAAAATTTTAAATGTGTAAAAAACATTGCCCAAGCTACTTTTTAAGCCGAATCGATTGGCGATCACAAGTTTTTCCTAGGTCAATTCGTTTTTGTTTTATCACAACCAACTTAATTTTTTCTTATGAGCGGAATTTTTGCTATTTACATAATCAAATAGCATTTATTTTTCTGAATCCATTGATGTATCACCCGTGGTATTTTAAGAACAATAGCGCGGGTTCTAGAAAATAACATCTAGGAACGTTTGCGGTTAAGCATTGCAGTAAGAGAAAATTTATTTGAAAATCTTGTTAAATTTTTTTTTTAATAAGTTTGTATGCTATTGTTAAATTAAGTATACCGTTCTTTTAAGTTTTGTTATACGTTATCACATGCTGCATTATTCGAGTTTTTTTTTGTAATAAAAACGTTTATTTTATTGTCATCTTTTTGCCATATTTTCTTCTAGGTTTGGCAAAAGCCCCATTTTTACTTAAGTTTATGTCTAATGTACAAAAATCTGTGTGCGAGGTTTTGACAATATACAGCGTCATTCAAAAAGTCTGCAACAAATGGGAAACATTTTTATTATCGATTTCTCAAAACATTTTATTCTTGATAAAAGTTGGTGCATGGTCTAAAACTAATTTTAAGATAAAAAAAAGTTCGATAAAATGTCATAGGACACTAGATTTAAGCGATTTTTGAAATATGAACAAGAGTAAAGTGCCCTTATTTTAAGAGATACAAAAAAAGTTTATAGGAAAAACTTATTTAGAATCTCAAAATTAGGCTAGATACAAATTTTGACGGTCAAATTCCAACTTTTAATTTTTAAGAAATTTTAACATTCAAAAAGTCTGCAACAAATGGAAAAGTTTTTTATTATCGATTCCCCAGAAAATTTCATTCTTGATCAAAGTTGGTGCATGGTCTAAAACTAAATTTAAGATTAAAAAAATTATTAAAAAGTCATAGGCACTAGATTTTAACGATTTTTGAAATATAAGCAAGAGTTGAGTGCTTAAAATTTCTTAAAATATAAAAATTGGAATTTGACCGTCAAAATTCATATCTAGTCTAGTTTTCAGATTCTAAATAAGTTTTTCCTATAATTTTTTTTTGTATCTCTTAAAATAAGGGCACTTTACTCTTGTTAATATTTCAGAAATCGTTAAAATCTAGTGTCCTATGAGTTTTTAATAATTTTTTTTAATCTTGAAAGTAGTTTTAGACCATGCACCAACTTTTATCACGAATAAAATTTTGTGAGAAATCGATAATAAAAAACTTTTCCATTTGTTGCAAACTTTTTGAATGTTGAAATTTCTTAAAAAATAAAAATTGGAATTTGACCGTCAAAATTCATATCTAGCTTAATTTTTAGATTCCAAATAACTTTTTCCTATACATATTTTTTGTATCTCTTAAAATAAGGGCACTTTACTCTTGTTAATATTTCAAAAATCGTTAAAATCTAGCATCCTATGACATTTTATGGAACTTTTTTTATCTTAAAATTAGTTTTAGACTATGCACCAACTTTTATCAAAAATAAAATTTTCTGAGAAATCGATAATGAAAATTTTTCCCATTTGTTGCAGACTTTTTAAATGACGCTGTGGAATTCCTATTCAATGAATAAAAAATTCTCAGCATATCGCGTTTTTCTTCGTTATTAAAGTTCTTTTTTACGAATTTATGAATGTGACAAGTAATAGCCTTTCAAAACTTTTAGCTTGTTGATTGGTTGCCATGGAAACAACATAAACTACTACGACCGACTCACCTGTATTATAGTTGTTATTGTTTAAAACGCATTTTTTCACAATTGACAATGAATGAAGAAGTAGAATAACACGTGTGATATGTCAATAATTCAGAAAAACAAATGCCATTTGATTATGTAAATAGCAAAAATTGGGCTCATAACAAAAAATAAACTTGGTTGTCATAGAACAAAAACGAATCAACCAAGCAAAAATTTGTGATCACCTCCGATTCTGCTTAAAAAGTAGCTTGGGCAATGTTTTCACACATTTGAAATAATTTTATAATCCATGAACCATTTTCGAAAATCGTATTTTTTCGGATACTATTAAAAATATTTCCAATTTTTCTTCGGATTATTAATAAGCACCAAAATAAGCAACTTTTTCATATTTAAATCTATACTCTAGCTAATATAATAAGCGAGATCCCAATGCTTAAACTCGAATTTTAATCACCCTGTATAAACAGAACGCCACTAGAATATTTATTGGAATATTTTTCTAGAAATGGCGAGTATCAGGATTATATTCATTATTATACTTTCCTATCGTGAACATAGGCGATACTTGATTGGTAAAATGAATAACTTCTGTACAGTTCCCTTGAGCTGATGTTTTATACGATGTACTAAGTATGTATGTATGCGGCAATTATGCGCTAGCAGTATTGCAGTTTCTCGTTTTGGTCTTCACACGAGTTCCCGAAGCGGAACAAGCGGATGCTAAAGTTAAATAAATCCTTAGTTTGCAAACAATTTGCTTGGCAAATTATTCTGTTAATAAGACTAGGTTTTAGTATTTGCTTTACATATAAACAAGCCATGGTACGCGGAGATTACTTTAAGTAACTAATTACATTTGGAGAAATTGATTTAATAATACCAGTTCCGGTTATAAAAGTGCCCAAGTTTTCTTTCATTGTAGTAGATACCATAAAGACAACGAAGAATTTGGAACAGCGTGGCGTGTATATTCAGTGCAGAAAAAATAACGATGATTAGCAGTAGTTGGGCTAGTTTTAAAGTTTTACAACACAATAGATAATTGTAGAAAATTCATGTGCATTAAAAAATGATCTATGTCAATTTTATTTGTAAGTATGACATGTTAATAAATTACAATCCATGTGTACAAGGGGCCACGGTCAGGAGCGGATCTATATAGGGACTAATAAAGCTTAAGCCCTGGGCCCCCAAGTGTGAAGGGCCCACAAAAATTGAATCATTATCATACATTTTTAATACTTTTTCATTAGCAATGAGCACTTATCGTATAGCAAAAAATAGTTAATATTAGTTGTATAATAATAATGATAACTTGTAGTATTATTTTTTTTATTTCAATCAATGTAACATAATTCAACACCATTTCAAAAATAAATATATCTCAACTCGAATTTTGATATTATTAAAAATAAATTTTAAACCCCAATTTTAAGATTCTTAATCTAACACAAAATGGGGCCCCAATGGACTTCAATAAGCCCTAGGCCCCGAAGAACCTAGATCCGCCCCTGGCCACGGTTACTTTGCACTGACATGTTTAATAAGGGACGGCTTTAACCAACGGACGGGAGTTTCGTTGTATTTCTTCTTCTGTTTCATAATTGCTACACTATTTATTTGCTAATAGTGAAACTCAGGGGCATCGCTAGCACTAAGCAACTTAGGCATCGCCTAAGGGCGGCACTTCGTAGATGGCAAAATTGTTAATTATAACAATTGAAAAAATTGGACGATTTAAAAAAAAAAAAAGTATATTTATATTTTTGTTAGTCAATAAATTTTAATGACAACACCTGGCAGGGGGGGCATTCGAAAGTTTTTCTATGGGCGACGGGCCTGGTACACTAAAGAATTCTAAAATTGTAAACGAATATACTCAAAATCCTCTGCAATGGCAGGCTACAAATCTTGCTTTATACAGTTGATGAGTACACGGCATAGCAATTAAGAAGCGCTAAAATCGTTGAAGTAAGTACGAGAATAGAAATTTGCTAAAAGTAGGTACCGTATCGGCAATAAAAAATTTAACTTTTAAAGCTCTATGCGAATACTGTACAATAGTATTGAAATTCTAAAAGTTGCTTTTAAAAGCGTGAGTCGATGCTTATTCATAACTTTTGAATCATCCTGGTAACATTAATGCATACTGTTTATTAATTTGTACATTTGTATATGGTAACATAAAACTAAAATATACATTGACATAGAGTTATAGAGCGTACCAGTTCATGTGTTTTTTACTAAATTAAGCTACATATTTAAAACTAAAACTGAAGAGGCTGATCTGTAAGTTGATACAGTACGTAGTAATGTTTCCTTTAAGATTTGCACTTTTATTAACATTATTAATATGGGTTTTGGGGTTTAACCGCGTAATATTTAAATTGGCTCGATGTTTCGGCAAGCTCTCCTTTGCCAATATCAATTTTTTTTTGAAAAATGTAACACTAACAGAAAGTGACAATTGTCGATAAATTACAATGACATTGTGTAAACTTTTTGCTTCGGCTAGTCTTGAATTTTGTTTGTAAATGTGATTGTTTTTATGTATAACGTAATTTTTACAGATTATTTTACATTAGGTTAGCTTATGTCAGGTTATGTTAGCTTAATTTAATTTTTATTCATTCTATAATAACATAAACCAGATTAAAAATCACAACATACACTATTTATGTAGCAATTTATAAACATAATATTAAAAGAAGAACAAATTTAGGCTAATATAAAATAATCTGTAAAAATTACGGTAGATATAAATAAAAACAATTACATTTACAAATAAAATTTGTGATATGCTTGTATGCGGAGAAAATTGTGGCGGCGAAGAATTGTGCGGCAAAGAATTACGAAGGCGAAGAATTGTAGGCGAAGAATTGTGGGCGAAGAATTGTGGAGGCGAAGAATTGTGCGGCAAAGAATTACGAAGGCGAAGAATTGTGGGCGAAGAATTGTGTAGGGGAAGAAATGTGGGCGAAGAATTGTGGAGGTGAAGAATTGTGGGCGAAGAATTGTGGAGGTGAAGAATTGTGGGCGAAAAATTGTGGCGAAGAATTGTGGGCGAAGAATTGTGGTGAAGAATTTTTGCCGAAGAATTGTGGCGAAGATTGTTTTTAGACCCAATTTAAAAATTATGCGGGTAAACCCCAACAACCATATTAAAAAAGTATGTATTAAAATGTACAGCTGTTTAATGATATGTCTGAATTTTGCGAATAACTACCTATGTTGTTATAATTCTACAATGACAATTTAAACAGGTAGAGTAAAGTGCCCTAATATGGAATACTTTTTTGTATTCGGCAATAATATTCACATTTATTCAACAAAATTTTGCAAAACAAATTATAAGGAATTTGTAATGAATACGCAACACATTACTCGAATTCTGGTACGATATTACGGTAGATATTTCTTATATAGCTATTTTTTTAAATGTTACCACTATTCCATATTAAGCTCCCGGGGAACCTAATATGGAATACTAGGGGTTCTTAATATGGAATATACATAGAATTATATAGGAAATATACATTAAAATAAACAACTGCTCATAGATTAATCTTTTATTTCTTTCTAATTTGCATTATTACTTAGACCAAACCAAAACTCTGTTATTTATGTAAATTAAATTATAATTCAAGTGTCATTCGAACTAAATGTTGATTTTATTTATTTTTTAGGACAATAGAATTGTTTTTTTTGGGTATTTTGCACATTTTTCGTCTGCCCATTTCTGACACTTTTGACACTGAAGCCATATTGCTGTACTTAGTGACCATAATCATATTCATTAAAAGGCACCTTTATGTATTCCATATTAGGCATCAATGTGACATTTCAAAAATCGGTATATGTAAAACATGAAATTGCCCCAATCAAAATTTTAGTCTATTTAATTGAAATGTATAGGCTCATGCTAAATAAAGATGCAATAAAATATTTTATATCATTTACCTTAACATATAATATTTTGCACTGAAAGATTTAGCCTAAAAACTCAGTAGCACGTCAAAACTATATTTGAATCTGTTATGTAATCTAGTGAATATTTTTTAACTATTTTACATTTGGGAATGTGTGATCAATGTACAAATAGGTACATATACTTTTCAACAGATCTCGCTTATTCATTGTCATAAAACTGATGTATTCCATAATAGGTATTAGGTAACTGTTCCATATTAGGGCACTTTACTCTACCTAATTTTTTTCATGTAATAATCTTTTTAAAAGTTCTTAGAAGATTGGTTCGTGGGTGTTGATTTCTAATCACAAAAAAAATTAACATAATTTAACGCTTGTTTACGGGTAAACGATCTCTGAATCTCCCTCTTTATTATTTGAGGTTAAGGATGTGGTTAAATTTAATAATAATATTGCAGAGATGCCGCTCTTTCCTTTACTTGCGGTTATCCCAATTACGTCTCCCCACGTGCCATAAATTCGACAATTATGACTGACATCACCCATGTAGCAAACAACATATTGGTCCATATAACACGCTGGAAAACTGCAGTCCGCTGAATACAATTTCACGCAGCTTCCGGCTAAGTACTGCATGTAAAATCGATATGTTGCTTCGAAATATAGTGCAGCGTATCTTCGAAATTTGGTTTAAAATAGACGATAGAGCAAATACGCGTCAAATAAAATCTTTCACGGTGAAATGAACCGTGTAACGGGGCATAAAACTGAAAGTAATTTGATCTAACGAATCTGACAAGTTTGTTGTTCATCGAATCCTGCCTTAGTCATGGAAAGTAGTTTTGATTTTTCGTAGTTTGTTTATATATTGTTAAACATTATCAAAACTTTGTCGTTCTGAAACTCGGGAAGTATCACGATGATTCAGATACTTACTAAGAACTGGTTAGACACGTCATGTCTTTAATTGGTGATTATGTATGCATGCTTTAGAAAATACTATGGTATAATTGACGCTGCACCGATTTATTTGCGTTGCAAATTTTAAATAAATGGCTTAAAAAATGTATTTGGGACAAATCTGCTCACGGTTTTTGGTCTCTTGATGTTCTGTGGTGTTATGCAGCTGTCCCGTGGTGATGTTCCATTTATTTGTAAATTTACGTATGTAAATAAATCTGACTTTCGATTAATCCAATAGTTTCACAGCTCGATCTTCTGCTGATTGTGTTTTATCTTTTATTTTCAAAATTTTATTGATACTTTAAATTTTACAGTCTCCTACATTTATACAGGGCGAGTCATTAGTGCGGGATCGGTCGATTGTGGCTAAACGGTTTTAGATAGAAAGTTGATTCAAACGCTATTTCATACAGTTTTTTCTTCCGAACAGGAAAGAAATATTTTCAAATATACAAGGTGAGTCGCCTCCCTGGAACTAATACCAACTTTTATATTTCAAATAAAACACTCCAATTTTGATTTAATATTTATGACCGCCTTTATTTTAGCTTTGCATCAATATAAAATACTAGTCTTTCTGGGACCTCGTCACTAAGAAAAAAAAAAAATTTCAAATTTTTTTAAGGTTTTAAGTTTATTTAAAATATTCTTCTGAAGTTATTTTTAGAAGTACAGAGTTGTAATTTGGTAAGGACATGCAGAAAACATTGCTCTATTCGCTCGATATGAAAAAGTTTGAATCACGCATACATAGGTGACAACTTCCATGATTTTCAAAACACGTAACACGATTTTTTCAAATGCAAACCCCTGTATTTTCTTATGTCATCGAATTCGTCTTTAAGAGAGCTTCATTTTTTGTTAAGTATTATTATGAAATGCAAAAAATATCTGAAATTATTCAAGTTTTTTATTTTGTATGTGTTTAATTAAGTACAGATAGTTTATTTATGTAATATTTTCTTTTTTTTTAATGGCCACTTTGATTATACTTAACAAAAACAATAATATTCCTATAACTTGCTTATTTTTAAAGATGAATCTCACAACCCATACATCATTGAAACTAGAAAAAAAATCAATTTTTAATGAACCCATAACCAACTATGGTTGCAATTTAAAAAAAGTCATGTTTGGCCTATCTCAAAAATTAAGTGTGCCATGACTTTTTAGATATTTGTTTCTAATTCACATTTTAATTTTAACGTTTGTAGCTATGGAATTTAATCGTTGAAAACCTCGTCTGTTTTTAGTTTTTTCCAAATATTTAAAAAAAATTAAGGTTTAGGTCAAATGTCAGAATTGCATTAAATTCGTTTTAAAACTCTGCTCAACTTTGCTAATTTAACCGTCTAGGTAACTCTTATAATTACAAAGTTACCCATACCCATACAACACTCATGATGATTATTGTCACCCTGTATACGAAGCTCAGTTATGGACCATGTCTAAAATATCGAAAAGTGTAAGAGAAATATAAATGAACTCCTAGACAAGGTCTTGTCTACTAAAGATCATGGATAGAGTAAGAAATGAGGTCATACGGAAAAAAATAAATGCAGTAAGGAGGCTGACCGATAAAATTGAGGAACAACAACTGATTTCGTACAGTCATCTATACAAAATAACTACACATGGAACTCCACATCAAACACTGACATGGATTTCAAGAAAAGAAAAAAAAAAGGGGGAATGCCGAAAAGAGGGTGAATAAATGCGGTAAAAAAGCAGTGGACAAAAGGAACTAACGGATAATGACTGGAAGGATGAAAAACCGCTGTACATACTTGTACATATCAACAAATAATTGTTGTGCCATTTTAAGTCTCAAAATTGCAAAAACATTTTTGGAGTAACTAAATCTGATATCCTATCATATTTGACGATGTCAACTTTTTGAAAGTTTTTTTTTGTCCCAAGTTTCATCCCAATCTGATTTAATAATTATTTTAAAGTACCTAAGTACAATTTTGGGTGAATGTTGATTTTAGAAGCTAAGTCTTACAGGCAATTTTCTCCTACCCATTCTCACTTGTTCACCACTCTCTTCTCTTAAGAAAGAAATAGCCACTTAATAGTAAATTAACCCAGATAAACCGTACTATACTGCTTAAGTGGGAAACCCATATTAACACCAATAAAAGATTTAAATCAGATCCGTTCTGATGTTTGCGAGTTATAAATGTACAAACAAACGAATAGCAAACGAAAGAAAACTAATTATGGAAAGGGATAGGTACTTTGGACCATACCAAAAAATACAAAATGTTTAGCAACAAACAAAATTTTACCTAAAACCCCTTATAGTTTTTTGTTTTTCGAATTACAGACTGAACATTATCTAACGCGTGATATGAGTGGGTAACATTGTTATTACATAAGTCAGATAGTCTGTTGAATATAGCAATGTTGGGTAGCATTACAAAGAAAACTAAACGTTATTTACAAGTATAATCAATGTTACCAACTTTTTGTGAAAACTGAAAAACTAAACAAAATTTTTAAACAATTATATTTTTAACTATGAATAATAGAAAAAATTTGATTTTAAATAATTTAATTTTACCAACAAGAGAATTGAACATGTAGGTACCAATTAACTTAAATAATACTCCTAAACAAATTCCATTCTCCAACACAGCAAAATACTTAGGTATTACACTGGACGCTAAGCTACGCTGGAAGGCTCGTCAAGAAAAAAAAGGAAGAAATAGGTATCAAATATTTAAAAAAATATACTGGCTAATCGGAAGGAATTTCTTTCTTACATAATAAGCTTTTGCTATACACATTTTAAAGCCTGTATGGACATAAGGGATACAGCAAGGGGGATGCACTACACAAAGTAATATTCAGATCATTCAGAGATTCCAGAACAAAACACTAAGGAATATCGCTGATGCACCTTGGTATTGCTTAAATAGTGACATACATCGGGACCTCAACATGGACGCTGTAACCAACACCATTAAAAAATTGTCAAGAGCCACGATGAAAGGCTCCATCAACATGTAAACGTCCAGGCGATCCAGCTCCTGGACACTACAGGATTAGTAAGAAGACTTAAAAGTGTTAAATCGTACTAGAAACAGCTGTTTGACGGACGCGTTAGCAGCCATAAAGTACTGCATTACCGGCGTTATCCTTAGCAACGGCCTAAAAAGTAACTTTTCAAGCCGTTACCCTTAGCAACGGCCTGAAAAGTAGCTTTTTCGGCCGCTACAGCGTAAATTTGCATTAAAGCTAATAGCTGTCAGTGATAGAATGTCACGTAGTTTCTAACCTATATTTTTGAAAAAAACTAAAAATTTAAATTGTTTTTAATTCTATCGCACAGAAAATGTAATATGCACCTCGGCCAATACGTACTTTTTCGGCCTTGCCTGTTTGCTGGCTTCGACTACGTCTCAGCCAGCAAACCAGACGTGGCCGAAAAAGTTACACTTTTTGGCCTTGATACATAAATAACTATTTTAAATTCTGATTCCCTGCTATACATTTTTTTTTTTATATAATGTAAATATTTTTTAATACCCGAGGAAGATATGCAAATTCTACCACAGAAAAATCACAAAACAAAAATTAAAAATTGTAAAATATGGTTTATCTGTTTGTGAATTATTTACATGTTTTTGAAATAACTGTATTTATTTATTCCAGTTCTCTCAGAGTTGACAACACTTATTAATTTTTTAAACGCCATTAAATAACTTTTGTATTTCAGATCGACTTTAATAATTTAACCGATTCTCTAACTCTTATAATAATAAAGTTAGTCGAGTAATGCGGTAGATAATCGTCACTCTGTGTATATTGAATTTGTACAAACACTTAGTTCCGTAAAAATTAGATATCTATATCGGAATTATCTTTCGTTGAAACATTTAACGTACGAGGAGGCGATTAGTGGCGTAGCTTACAAAGCCACCATGTTACACAACACGTTAATAATCTATCTTTATAAGTAATAAGTGATTATTCACTCTCAAAGAACCGATGCTTGACTAAGCTTTGAAGTTTTACAAAAACAAAATATGGGAATAATACTGAAGGCGTCACATGTTTAAACAAAACGATGTTATAGCTTTGGTAATGAAATAACCCTTAAAAAAAATTAAAAATTTATAATCATTACGAAAGATCCATACCAGATTACTTATCATAAGCTTCCAAATAATTTTTTGTACTCTGCCATTTGATTGAAATAGACAGTTTGATCGATAATTATTATTAACTACAGTTTTAAGTATGAACTTTACAGATAGCGTAAAAGTACATAGCTTTTAACAACGTTAAAATAGGAATACAAAAAGTGCAGAGGTTAAGAGTCGTTGATTTAGATTATTTTCAAAATAAAAATGGTTACGTATAAAGTTTTAAAACCGTTATTCTAACAATGAATACTAAATAATACCAAATATGTAATATAACCTTATTATTGTTGCATAAGACTGACGAAATAACTACGACAAATGCATTATTTAGAAGTTTTTTTAAAGAGAAAGTGATACAAATTATTATAACAGTTCGTAAATGTTTTTACTTTACCAAATTAAGTATCGATAGCAAAATTATAGTACGTGCAAAAAGTTTCAAACCGGACGAATAATACTTTCACTTATTGTGAATACGAATAAGAAATATTCATCAATTTTTTCTTCAAAATATCAACTGAATTCGATAGAAAATGTTTCCGTTTATTTATTTATTTGTATAGAGGTGGTTCCCTTTCGGGTTCCTGTACTGCGACCTATTGGTCTATTGTACCTTTTGGTGATAGCCCTTTACAGAAGTCCTGTGTTTTTGAAAAACTCCAAGATTTTCTTTAACGGTGTTTTTCTTCTTGGTTGGTTGTTTCCATCGCTAGAAGTCTACGCCGATAGCTTGTGAATCCTTCAGACTGACCTATGCCAGAGAGGAGTTTCTTCTTTTTTACCACATCCTTTGCACATAACTAGAGATGTACCGAGTACCCGGAAATTACCCGGTACCCGGCATACCCGGCGACATTTTCGGTACCCGGAAATTACCCGGAACCGGCAAAACTTTTTGGGATCCGGTGCCGGGTAATGAAGTTTTTGATGCGTAAAAAAATTAAAAAAATATTGTTTTATTATTACAACTCAAAAAAATACAACAAATACACTTAATTTTAACGCATAACAAAATATAAAAAATAAAATTCTGTGTATTATAAACATTTAACTAAAATACATAATATATAGCAAAAAATTAAAAATAACTCTTTATTAAAAAACATCCAAAAATTATATTTAATAATTAAATTTTATTAATTGCAGATTATAATGCAGAAATAATAATTTTTATGCGTTTCGCGGGAGAAGTTTATTTCTTCTTTCTTCATAAATAATACCTGCCTCGCTGAACATTCTTTCACTGGGTATGCTACTGGGGGGTGGTGATAAGTATTTTCTAGCCAATTTTGATAATTTTGGATATACACCTGCATTTTTTGACCACCAAACCAACGGATTTTCTGTGCGAGGAACGTTAGGATATTTAAGAAAATTTAAAAGTTCAATCTGATCCTTCTCTGTTCAATTTTCCACATTATAGGACTCTTCTTCGTTGGAATTATTTTCACATAAAATTTCATCTATACAACTCCACACATCTTCATTTTTATCATTACTTTTTTCTTGTTCTGCGAGTTGTTTATTATCATTATTTTCATCAATATCAATACTTACTGGTGAAATGTTTTTCATATCTTCTATAATCCAATTTTTAGCAATAACTTGGGTATTCGACTCTAAAAATTTAAGTTTGTAACGGGGGTCTAATACTGTGGCTATTACATACAACTTATTTTTTTCCACATTTTCAAATCGGGCTTTTAAAGATTTTAGCATATCTTTTTTGACGGTTACCGTTCCTTCTTCGGATAGTTTTTTGCTGAGAAAGCGTTCTAAAGCGGCTACATTCGGTATCACCATGGAAATAAGAGCTTCCTCTGAACTGGCTTCCACCGCGACATTGTAAAATTGCTCCAATAAAAAAACTATGTTTTCAATTAACTTAAAATTGGCTGCACTCAAGTTTGGTATGTTATGATCTGTTGAATATAGTGTGATGGCTTGTTTTTGTTCTAATATCCTCTTTAACATATGATAGGTCGAATTCCACCTCGTGACTACGTCTTGTACTAATTTGTGTTGTGGAAGCAAAAATTTGGTTTGAATTTCTTTTAACTTCGTACAAGCTACTTGCGAGTGATTGAAATGAGTTACTATATTGCGACACTTTGTAATAATGTCGGAAATAGATTTTTGTGAATATATGCTGTCATGAATTACCAACTGAATACTATGGATGAAACAGGACTCATTTCTTAAATGGACAATGTTTGATCCACTGATCATATTACGCGCATTGTCCCGAAGCAATACGTGTATGTTGTTTTCAGCATCTAATTCCCAGGACTGTAGCATTTCGCCTAATGAATCACTAATGGCAGTACCCGTATGGCTTCCAGGAAAATGACGAGCATTTAAAACCACGCACTTTTTTTCAAATTTTTCATTAAGCCAATGTCCACTGAGGCTTATAAAGCTTTCGTTGGTTTCAGAACAGGTCCATATATCAGATGTCAAGGAAATCAAATTCAGTTGTGACTTTTCAATATTAATTAAATCACGAATTTTTAAACAACATTTATCGTATATAGTAGGAATAACATTTTCTGAAAAATATTTTCGTGAAGGTATTTTATATCGTTGCTCTAAGGATTTCAAAAGACTAATAAATCCAACATTCTCGACTATTGAAAATGGCTGGTTATCCACAGCTATCATTTCGCCAATTTTGTAATGAATTTTTTTTGCTTTTATATTGTTAATGTCCCATAAGTTAATTTTGTCTAAACATTGCGCCAATGTTTGCTGTTTAATTGGACGCGAAGGTCCCGGAGTATGATCGTCTATTTTTTGTTTCTTAACAATAACATTGTCACTATCTGTAGATACGTTACTTTCACTATGCTCAGAATGTTTTAATCGTAAATGTTTTAGCAAAGTCGATGTTCCAAATGTCTTTAAATTTTTTCCACCTCGAGATAACATTGCGCCACATAAACTGCATTCTGCTTTTGAATTATTTTCAGCAGATATCTTAAAATAGTTCCAAACCGCACTCATTTTTTATTAAATAATTTAACCTTACTTGATAGTTGTACATGAACGAAACAACAGCAACTAGCAGCAAGAACACAACTCGGGGAACTCCCCGATTGTACTTTTCGATGATCTCCGACGTATGACGAACACCTGCACAAAATCTACCGATTACCCAGTACCCGGCCGGGTACCCGGCCGGGTAAATATTTTGAATTGCCCCATTACTCGGTACCCGGTACCCGGCAATTTTTGGACTCGGTACATCACTACACATAACGGTCTCTGAGAGCCCTAATATGTAAAAGTCTTTAATTAGCCAACAGTGTCCTGTGATCAGTCATATGGCTGCTCTGATGTCTACTCTGCTCACCCTGAGCTAGGGTTTCTCATATGTGACCATTTTGCTTGTCCCGGGATTCCGGGAAGAAATCAGCCTTTGTCCCGGGATTTCCCGGGATCCCGTGATGTAATAAATTATGCACTATTTTTAAATGAATAACCCAAAAAACTAAAGGAGCGGTTTATTACTTAAAAACAACTCCAAGTCATATAGGTAATACATTTTGCTCCATGATTATTATAAATAATTAAATAATATTGGTGAGATAAACATACATTTAGGAAAGACAACCTTTCTATTGCAATTTTATGTTTATGAACGCAATAACATCATTTTACAATAAATTTTTGTAACGTGATTTAAGAAAACAAAAGTGATGTATGCTTCAATCAATTAGTCTTTTTCTTAATTTAATAACAAAAAGTTCTGCTTCATAAAATGCTTTCTCAGTCTCTATTGTCCAAATTGTCTTGAGAGCATCTAGCAGCAAAGAAACATCGTTATTATCAATAACATTTCATTTAAAAGCTTCAAATTACCAGGGTAAACAACAATAAAACTGTAAAAGTATTTTGAAGATATGAACTTTGTCATGGAGATCGGGCTTCTTTACGCCATACTAAAAGGAAAAATATAAAAGAGAAAAAATATTTTGAAATAAAAATAACGTTTTTCCATAATTTACTGTTAGTGAAGATATTTATAACCAATTCTGATAAGTTATGATAGTATTACAAAGATCATAGCACAACATAAACGAAAATAACCCTTTTTTAAATTCCGGGAATTCCCGGGACAAAAGGCATTTCCCGGAAATCGAAAAATAACTTAAAATGGACTGGGATCCCGGGAAAGAAACCCTACCCTGAGCGTTTCTTCTGTCTTTTATTTGAAGATCATTGACAGAATAACCTTAGAAGGAATTGCTTTTTTTCCAATCAGCATTATGCCACTGTATAAGTGCGTCATTTAGGCATCGCTCGGCTGTTCCATAGGATGTGAAAATTGCGAGCTAGTCCGAAGAAAGGTGTCTCGCTTCAATTTTGGCTTGCCTCATAGCCCCGATGCAGTTCAGAATAAATCCTAAGTTTACTTTTGTCGAGCCAAGAGCGTTTAAGGCTGTTTGCCTGTCGGACACCATGAAGATTCTTTTATTAATAAAGTCTCTTTCTAATAGTGTTTTCGCACATAAGTGCATAGCTTACCTTTCGGCTTTACCGTCCAAAGTTTACAGATGCACCTTGTTGTCTTATTCGAGTTGCTCCCCATGTTCCACAGCCTGTGCCATCCTGCGTTTTTGATCCGTCTGTATACAAGACTAGGTCATTTAACTCTACGTGTTTCCTTGCTGCTGATTTATTTCAAAATAACATTGTAAAGTGCGTTCACCCCTATAATTCGTGCTTGCACTTCTAATGGCAATTTTTAGACAAGTTTGACGCGTTTGGTGAAAATATCAAGTTGCCGCATCGATTATTTAAGATTGTTCTACCGCAAAACAAATGTACAGCAGATAAGGCAGACCTTTTCTTTCATTATCTAGTCAAATACAGAATAGTGTAAATTTGAGAAGCTAATGTAGATACGAAATTAATAATGCTCCTTTTACCGTAAGCAGATGTTCATGCTTTGTCTGATATATTATTAAAGCTGAAATTGACGAGACATGCTATCGGGTTTCTCGGTATACTTGTAAATTTGTTGATATTTATTACTCATTGTAAAAAAAAACTTGTTTATTAGTTTGCAAAATATAAACAGTTATACCTACACATAGAATGCATTCTAATCTTACATCGAAATAAACAGTTGCTTTATCAAAAAAAAAAACTGTGATTTACTGTCCTATGTTAATCAGAAATAGAAAAATAACTTAACTAAGTTGTCTGCTTCACAAATCACTTAAATCAAACTTTAAAATTAATTTTGCCGGCGGTAGATGATATTAACTGTAATAATTCAAACACAAAGGAATAAGAATTCACGTCTGCTGTTGGTTTTCCATTATAAGCCATCATAAATTCACCAAGATTAGGTCACAAACGGTTTGCGCGTTTTCATCGGAACGCTATCTTTATGAAAATTGTTTAAACATTTAAAAAACCTTTCTAACTGAAGCATGACATCGTTGTTTAAAATACTTCCGTCAGTGAAAGTTCACTGTAAAAAGAAGAGCAACAATACACAATAGTGTTAAGTTGGTAACAATGGCGCTACTACAAAGTTTCTAAATGTCTCTTTGATAGAATTAAAAGCCGCATAATTTTTAATTTAATTGAAGGCAATTTGGATTAGTACAACAATACAACTCATTTTTTATATTTAGACAGAAAGTTGTCGTAGTTTTTTTTTGTAAAGGTATTGCAATACGTTGCTAAGTAACAAAGTTTTCGACGTCTTCAATCCACAAGCATAGACTTATAAACTTGCATTCATGTGAATTTAAAATATTTTTGTAAACTATCAAAATTATAAAGGTCAATTAAATTTTTCACACATTTCACTTGATTTACAACACTATTTTTACTAATTGATTGAATTATTTGAGAGATTGGTTTGTGTTAAGCCGGGTCCAAATTAGCGCCACAGAACGGTAAACCGATATAAAGCAGCCCACCGTTTTAGCAAGCCTGTCTCGTAAGGGTTTAGTACAGACTACAGACCAACGCAACAGAAAGGCGAACCGAACGACAAACCGAACCAAGTAGTGCAACATTTTAGCGCGTCTGCAGCGTAGGAGTGCAACAAAACCGTGATCAGCCAAGAGTCGGTATTTCGACAAACCATCAAAGGATGTTG